>JBBPBX010001955.1:0-15719 GCA_038048925.1 Garcialebias charrua | reverse complement strand
AGCACATAGACATTCGCTACCATTACATTCGTGAGTGTGTACAGAATGGTGAAGTCAAGTTAGAGTATTGTCCAACCGATGACATGAAGGCAGATATCTTGACAAAGCCTCTTGCAAGACAGAAGTTTGAGTATTTTAGAAGAAAAATTGGACTTTTTCCAATTTAAATCTGTGATAGAATGTCTTGCTTTGTAGTTTGTGTGTTTTTTTTGGAAAGTTAATAAGTGCAAGTTGAGTTAAAATTTATTTCAGCACTATCTTGTGTTTTAATACCATTGTAAAAAATTAAGTGGGAGTGTTGAAATATGAAGCAGTAATTTGTTCAATGGTTGTTAATGGGAGAGCTTTGTTATGCTGCCATCTACTGTATCTTTGGTGTATTGCAGCTGTTATTGTGCCGTTAAATAATTAATAAATGAATGCACGTTGAAACACCTGTTCTCTTCATGAGTTAGTAGAGAGGGCTGGATGAGGAGCTGGGTAAGGCTGCAGGCATGCAGCTGTCACTCCAATGACACTTCCAGTGCACGTTACACACGGGAATGTCTCCAGACATCTCTAAGGAGCATGCACAAAACTGCTGATGTGTTGGAACTCCACATACATTTTAGACATAATTAATTTAAAAAAAGCTTACAGTAAAAAAGAATAATACAACAAGAGAAAAGTTTGTTGCGTATTATTCACATTACATCACATATCAAAAACAACAACGCTAAATTGTAAAAAAAAATCTGTCAAAATGTCGAAAAGGCAGTCCAATTTACTTCTCCCCTCAATCCCCCACCTTGCCCCACTGACCCACCTGTTATTTACATTCCAGCATCAATCGGTTTACAAATGAAAACCTGTCTCAACCCCCCACCTTGCCCCACTGACCCACCTGCTATTTACATTCCAGCATCAATCGGTTTACAAATGAAAACCTGTTTGGCACTATATAAATTAATTAAATTGAATTCAACCTAACCCCAACCCACAAATGGCATTTCGGATAGGTCCTAGGATTTTGACCCTATAAGAAACTGGTGGTACCGACAATGGAGTATGTGTTGGAAAAATTTAACATGATGTTTGCTGAATATGACCCCAAATGGCAGACCAAAGAACATGAGGACAAGCGAGTACAAAAGTGATCTTTTATTTACAGTGCAGGAACTGGAATGGGCTGTGGAGAGAAGAGGGGAGGCAGTGAATATCCTGAGGTCCAAATGATTCTTTATAACAATTGTGCTGATAGTAGTATTTGTCCTTACTGTAGAATTTGTTTGCAGGTGGCGTTGGAGTAATGGTTTACAGAGGGCGAGGTCCAGAGAGACTGTGGGTCCAGTGGGTGAGTACAGATGAAGCTGAAGAGTGGTGAAGATGTCCAAAATGAAGTCCTTAGTTATGGGTTTGGTGTGCAGGGTTGGCAACCAGACACAACCTTGGAGATGAGTGAGCAAGCAGGACTGGACAGGAGCTAAACAAACGGGCAAAGTCAAAACAGGTTAGTGCAGACGAGTCAAAACTAAGAGTCAGAGGCTGTGACAATATTACCCAAGGTAATCAATGTTTGAGCGTAGGCTGAACGTCTGGTTGTGGTTTAAGTAGAGCAGGAGGTGAAGGTCTAGGAGGCAGGTGCAGCTAATCAGCTGATTAGCTGCAGAGTGAGGGTGCTAGAGGGGAAGGCAGGACTCCTACTGTACCCCCTCCTCTAGCATCGCCTCCAGGCAATCTCTTGTCCGCGTGGTCCCTGTAAAAAGCAGAGATAAGGGAAGGGTCCAGAATGAAGGAGCGGGGAACCCACGATCGCTCCTCGGGGCCATAGCCCTCCTAATCCACCAGGTACTAGAGTCGCCGACCCCTGCGACGAATGTCCAACAGGCACCGGAAGGAGTAGACAGGGTCATTGTCGATGAATCGAGGCGGAGGAGGAGGGTCGGCAGGAGGGTGAAGTGGACTGATGGAGACGGGTTTAATCTGAGAGACATGGAACGTGGGATGGATTTGCATGGTGGAAGGCAGTTGAAGTCGGACAGCAGCAGGATTAATGATCCTGACAATCGGGAAGGGCCAATGAACCTGGGGGCCAGCTTCCTGGGAGTGTCCTTCAATTTAATGTCTCTGGTGGACAACCAAACCTTCTGCCCCACCTGGTAATTGGGAGCAGAAGAACGTGGCGGTCAGCAAACCGCTTGTTTTGTTCAGCCGTCCTGAGGAGAGCTGCCCTGGTCTGGCGCCAAACCCTGCGACCTCGACGGAGATGATGCGTGACAGAGGGAACAGAAATGTCAGTTTCTTGTGAGAGAAATAAGGGCGGAGTGTATCCCAAAGAGGCCTCAAACGGGGACAAACCAGTGGCAGATGAAACTTGGGAATTGAGTGCATACTCAACCCAAGGCAGGTGTTGACTCCAGGAGACTGGGTTATGTTCAATAACGCACCTCAAAGCGGCTTCAAGCTCTTGGTTACACCTCTCAGTCTGCCCATTCGACTGAGGGTGATAACCAGACGTCAGGCTGGAGGTGGTTCCCAGAGTTTGACAGAAGGCCTTCCAGACTTGGGAGATGAATTGAGGGCCTCTGTCAGAAACAATATCAAGAGGTATACCATGCAGACAAAAAACATGTTTGATCATGATCTGTGCTGTCTCAGATGCTGAAGGTAGTTTTACTAGGGGTATAAAGTGTATAGCTTTGGAGAAACGGTTGATGATAGTACATACAACAGAATTACCCTCAGAAACAGGCAGTCCGGTGACAAAGTCCAAGGCTATGTGGGACCATGGATGCCCAGGCGTAGGGAGTGGAAGGAGGAGACCTGCTGGGGGTCTGTTAGTGGCCTTGTTACATGCACAAGTGGTGCAGGCAGACACGTATTGTCTGACATCCTTCTCCATGTTAGGCCACCAGAAATGTCTTATTGTCAAAGAGAGGGTGCGACTCATACCTGGATGACAGGAGAACTTGGCTGAATGGATCCAATGGAGGACCTTGCTGACGGCTGCAGAGGGAACATACTTTCTCCCTGGGGGACCAGTGCCAGGGTCCGGTTCAGTCTTCTGGGCCTCCAGGATTTCTCTCTCGATGTCCCAGGTCATGATTGCTACAGTGCAGGAGTGGGGCAGAATAGTCTCAGGTGATTCGGTCTCTGAAGAGGAGAACTGGTGGGAAAAAGCATCAGGTTTAATGTTACGAGAACCAGGTATGTATGTGATGGAGAAATTGAAGCGTGCAAAAAATAAAGACCAACGTGCTTGACGAGCATTGAGCCTCTTTGCTCCCTGAATGTAGGCAAGATTCTTGTGATCTGTCCATATCACAAATGGTAATTCAGCCCCCTCCAACCAGTGTCTCCATTCTTCAAGGGCCATCTTGATGGCCAACAGTTCTCTGTTACCCACATCGTAATTTCGTTCGGTAGGGGACAAACGCCGAGAAAAGAAAGCACAGGGGTGGATCTTACCATCTGTAGGGGATCGCTGCGAGAGCACCGCTCCCACACCTGTAACGGACGCGTCCACCTCCACAATAAACTGACGATGGAGGTCCGGATGGGAAAGGATGGGAGCGGATGAAAAGAGTCTCTTAAGTTCCTGGAAGGCGGCCTCCGCCTCTGGGGACCAGACAAATTTACGGATGGGAGAGGTGAGTTGTGTCAGTGGAGAGGCTACCTGACTATAGTCTTTGATGAAGCGTCGGTAGAAATTTGCAAAGCCTAGGAACCGTTGGAGCCGTCTTCTGTCCTGGGGTGTGGGCCAATCTGCCACCGTTTTTATTTTCTCTGGGTCGGATCGAACCTGTCCCTCTTCAAAAATGAATCCCAGAAAAGGCACAGAAGGCACAGAGAATTCACATTTCTCAGCTTTCACATACAGTTTGTTCTCCAAGAGCCTCTGGAGAACTGCTTTGACATGTCCAGTGTGCCGAGCGGAGTCTTTAGAAAAAATCAAAATATCATCAAGATAAACAAACACAAAATCATCCAAGAAATCTCTCAGGACATAATTGATTAGGTTTTTAAAAACGGCAGGGGCGTTAGTGAGTCCAAAGGGCATGACCAAGTACTCATAGTGTCCAAGGGGAGTCCTAAAAGCAGTCTTCCATTCGTTCCCTTCTCGAATTCTCACTAAGTGGTAGGCGTTACAGCGATCAAGTTTAGTGAACATTCTAGAGTCCTGAAGCCGTTCAAACACAGAGTCAATTAGAGGAAGGGGATACTTATTTTTAATAGTGATGTTATTAAGTCCCCTGAAGTCGATGCAGGGTCTCAAAGTCTTATCTTTCTTTGAAACGAAGAAGAACCCTACACCGAGGGGAGAAGTAGACGGGCGGATAATGCCTGATTTTAAAGAATCCTCTATGTATTGCCTCATCGTCTCTCTCTCTGGGCACGACAGGTTGTATAGTCTACTAGACAGCAGAGGGGCGCCAGGAAGGAGATCTATGGGACAATCATAGGGTCTGTGAGGTGGTAGGGAGATGGCTTTCTGTTTACTAAAAACTGGGGCAAGAGCATGATATACGGAGGGCACTTTGGAAAGGTCAATCTCTTCCTTACTGGGGGGTGAGACAGAACCAGAAGGGATGGCAGAGCATAAGCAATCGACTAAACAGGCCTCACCCCAACGTTCAATCATGTTATTTTTCCAGTTAATCTGGGGATTGTGTTTTAACAGCCATGGGTAACCTAAAATCAATTGGGACTTAGGGGAATCAAAAATGAAAAAAAAAAAAATCACATTTTTCATGATGGTTACCTAACAGCACCAGGGGAATGTTTTGAGTCCAGTGGGAGATGGAGGCGATGGTCTGTCCAGTGAGACCTCTGACACTGACAGAGCTGTTTAAAGGAAGCATTGGCAGGTTAAGAAACTTCACAATATTCAAGGAAATCAAATTCTGTTCTGCACCAGAGTCAATTAAAGCCTGAGTGATAAAATTATCTTTGTCAAAATAAACAGTAGCAGGGAGACAGAAGTTTTTCTCAGGAGTTGTAGTTAAATTACCCACCAATATCTCCTGATCTATTGGTGGTTCTGGCCTTTTAAATGGAGCTGACAGTTTTTCACGAAGTGACCATTCTTTCCACAGTAGAGACACTCATTAGCAGATAATCTGCGTTGTCTTTCCTCAGTGGAAAGTTTTGCCTGACCCACCTGCATTGGCTCTGGTTTGGGGAAGACTGGTGTCGGGGAACTACTTCCGGTTGAGGGGTGGTCCCAGGAGTTGTAGTCCCTTTCAGTGGCGGCTGGTGATTTTTTTTTATGGGGGGGCACCATAATTTTTTTTAAGCATGGGTAGAAGTATGCATAATTATGTTTGTATACTGTAAAGTAAGTTTGTTCATGTTTTTATTTGTATATATCAGGTGTATCCATTTGTATAAAACTATCATTAATAAAACATGGTTCATCTTCACCTTGTTTGAGGCATCAGTGTGAAAAGAGAATGGGAGTGTTCTGCTTCCACTTTTCAATTTTTGGACAACTTCTATCATATTCTGTTATAATTATTTTAGTAATACAAGTTCATAATATAAATAGAATTGTGAGGGTCCAGACTTAAATAAGGACAAAGGTGTTCAAAAATCCACCAAATAATTCAATTTAATAGTTCCAAAAATAAACTAACAAAGAATAAAATTTCAATGAAAAATAAATCAAAAGATAATAACAAATTTGGGCCCAACTTAAACAGGTCAACTGAAGTCTAACAAGGAGGAATGATTCCAGATTAGATTTTAAATAACTGATTTATGGGGAAGAAAAATGATCTATTTTACTGTGATCCACCTGATGAGCTCCACCTATACTTAAGGCTGCAGTCAAGTCCTACTCTTCGCTGGAGCATTGATGCCTACTCATGGTATTTATGCTTCTAGCCAGTTTGTGAGTACAGTACTTTGAGAGACACTTACCTTGTTTTTTGTTGTGTTTCCAGTCCTCGTTTCCATCTTGGTCCTGGGTTCAGTTCTCTGCTCATCGTGTCTTGCCCTCCAACCACTTGCCTGCCTCATTTCGCCCTCTGGGATTCATCTCAAGGAACTAAGGATTTCTCTGTGACGTTTATCCTACTACTTCACCTGTGAGGAAAATAACAAACAAAACAAGATCAATCATCTTGAAAGAGCCTTCTGGTCAAGCCTTTCTGACAGTTTGTTTCATCTTCCAGGAAATCCAGAAGATCCCTGTACATAGACTTGCACTGTAAATAATAAACACCGTTACTTTTGCACCTCTTCGTGTCGTTCTGGGTCTCATTACCAACAGGGTAAACCTTTGAAATCATAACACTATGACCACTTTATTGTTCTTTTTACATATTTTGTGCTAATTTCAGCTTACTTTTTTGTTGCTAGTTTTATATCTTTCAAAATATGAAACTTTCCCTTAAACATTATTCTCTTAAATCCGTTTTCTTTTTTATCTTGTTGAGATTTTAGCTACTGTTCTGCTACTTTTAACCAGTCGTGGGATGTAACTAAGTACAAATACTTTGTTACTGTACTTAAGTACATTTTTCATGTATCTGTACTTTACTTAAGTATAATTAAATGTGGGTACTTTTTACTTTTACTCCACTACATTTTACATGAAGTATCTATACTTTCTACTCCACTACATTTCTATAATGTGTTGAGTTACAAGTAACTTTCATGTTGCGATTTTTTGATTTGTTCGTTAGTTTGAAAGTAACCAAAGGTGAGAGGGGAGTTTGGCCACTGAATCACTGCAAAGTTGACAGGTAACATTACACCCACCTTCTAGAAATTGGGCCAATAATGTATGTTCTAGTATATATATGTCACTGAGCTGGGGCCACCCACAGCATCGCCAACACACCCACAATGGATTCCACCGTGGAGAATCAGCCAGAAGATATGCACCACCCATGGCCTTATTAAAAAAATATTGAAAGATTATTGAAAGACTATTCAGTACAGCAGGACAGATTCTCTCTCCCAAAAGAGACAGACTGGACAAAAAAAAATTCTTCTGAACTTGAACAATAAATTCTTGCTGCAATATTAAAATGTGTCAGTTCATGGGACGTTAGGAGACAAGAGATGTTTCCAAATGACTCAACACTTGGGTCCAAGTTTTGCAAATGGTGTCAGGAAGTTAAAATATTGTTCACTATTGACCCATTACAAGGTTGACTAGACAGTATTTTAATCAGAGTTGATGACAAACTGGAGTTGAAGTGATCAATGTCTATTCCTTTGTTAGGTCTAATGCTCCTTTTTTCATCAGACAACTTTTACTTCAATGTTTTTACTGGTTTTATTTTGTGTTAAATAAAAAAATTCAGAGGTATAATCATTCCTCTTTCTTATTTTATTTAATGACATTTAACCTGCAGGTCATCCCTGAAATTCTGACGCACACAGAATCACAAGCCCAAGTGTGAACGGTGTCACACAATAAAAACATGCACTATCTGCAGCATTGTTCTTTAAACTGGAACAACACTTTTAAAGTATTACAGAAAATATACATACAGTACGCACACTTAATGATACTGTAGGCCATTGCATTAGGTAATACATTCAGCAAGTACTTTTACTTTAATACTTTAAGTATTTTTAAAAGCAAATACTTATTTACTTTTACTTAAGTAAAAACATTAATGTGGTACTTCTACTTACACTAGAGTACATTTTTGTCTGTTTATTTGTACTTTTACTTAAGTACAGTGTTTGAGTACTTTCTCCAGTCCACCACTGCTTTTAACTAGCATTTTGATACTTTCAGCAAAAAAATTGCTACTTTTAGTGTTTTGCTACTCATCAATATTTTCCTCTTTTTGCTGAAGCTTAGCAGTTTAAGTATCTGTCTTTTAGCTACTGTCAGGAGATGTGGCAGAGTGAAGAAATATGTTTATAAAAAATGTTACATACTGAACCTTTAACACAGACACTCTGAGGAGTAAAACAGTTCATGACATGAGCTGAAGATGGACAGACAGGAGTCGTCTTCAGACATTCGGGTTCATAACTAGCAACTTTTATAATGTTGTACAGTACACAACATAAGCACAGCTAGTAGCTAGCTACTGTTGACTGACCGCAACACGCACACCACGTCACGCACACAGATGAGATCAGCTCAAACTTTGCTTAGCGATTCATTAAACTCACTTAATATTACTTGCTTACCTGTGTAGAAAGGCACCATTAATAATTACTGCTGTTTCAACGTCGCCGTGTGATCAGCTCTGACTGTACAGAGATGGTCCCCCACTCCGGCCCCTCCTCCTCGGACCGGAAACACGCGAACCGCAGCGATACACGAGACGAGTCCAGGCTCGAGGCGACGGAAAATGCGACCTGTACAGTCCAATAGTTTTGGACAGATGGGACATAAACTGTGCATGCGCTTAGCGCTAGTTATTGTGTAGTTATTGTGTGTACAGCACTTTGGTCCTGTTGGGTGCAAAAAGTGCTCTATAAATAAAGTTGGTATGGTATGGTATGGTAGTTATAATTAGATTCAATGGAAAAGCCGTAAGCGGCGCCCAGCGGGGAACCGGAAGTACGTCACAGTCAGAAAACGTTTTTTGAAACAAACAACTCATCATTACTCATAAAATATTTATCCTACACAACTAAAAACATATATGCATACATTTCGAAACATTTTTATTTTATTATTTCATTTTTATTAAAAAAAATTAAATCTTCAAATAGTGAAGAGCTGCAGGTTCCAGAGGGGCGCGCCCTCTAGTGGCGGCCGCCGCTGGTCCCTTTCTAATTTACGTTCTCTATTTCGAGTGTCGATTCTAATTGCGAGACAGATCAGGTCTAAATCCTGGGGAGGCTCTTGTGTGGCGATTTGGTCCTTAATGTTGTCATTAAGCGCATTTCGGAAAGCGCTTTTTAGTGCGATCTCACCCCAGCCTGAATCTTCCGTGATCACCCGGAAACAGATGGAGAACTCTGCGACAGATCTTGAACCCTGTCTGATTGTGAATAATCTTTGTTGCGCTTCCTCTTGCAACAGAGGGTGATCGAAGGCTAGTTTAAAGTCTCTTATAAAGTTTAGGACAAGGAGGACAAAGAACTTGAGAGGAGGTGAGCGGTGGCCCACTGCAGAGCGTCGCCTTTCAGGGCAGTGACAGTATAGGAGATGCGGGACGAGTCGGAGCCGTACCTGATGGGTACTTGATTAAACACGAGTTCACACTAGAGGAGGAAGCCACCCACCAGCTTGGAGTCTCCTCCAAAGAGTTCGGTAGGTCTGACATCAGGTTCGTGTCTGAATGTTGATACTGGGACTGCAACAGTTGGTTCGGGTGGACGGGATGGTTCGGGGCCCTTGATAGTAATGGCGGCGACTTGTTGTCCAATAGCATGTACCATGCTACTAAGTTTGCTCTGTTGGGAGAGGAGTTTAGTTAGTGTGCTCATTACGTTCACTCCGGGCCTGTAGAGCTAATATTGCTTGGTCCCTCTGACTGTCTTTGGTCTGGCCTTGAGGGTCTGGTAGGCTCGAACATTCTAACATGATGTTTGCTGAATATGACCCCAAATGGCAGACCAAAGAACACAAGGACAAGCGAGTACAAAAGTGATCTTTTATTTACAGTGCAGGAACTGGAATGGGCTGTGGAGAGAAGAGGGGAGGCGGTGAATATCCTGAGGTACAAATGATTCTTTATAACAATTGTGCTGATAGTAGTATTTGTCCTTACTGTAGAATTTGTTTGCAGGTGGCGTTGGAGTAATGGTTTACAGAGGGCGAGGTCCAGAGAGACTGTGGGTCCTGTGGGTGAGTACAGATGAAGCTGAAGAGTGGTTAAGATGTCCAGAATGAAGTCCTTAGTTATGGGTTTGGTGTGCAGGGTTGGCAACCAGACGCAGCCTTGGAGACGAGTGAGCAAGCAGGACTGGACAGGAGCTGAACAAACGGGCAAAGGCAAAACAGGTTAGTGCAGACGAGTCAAAACTAAGAGTCAGAGGCTGTGACAATATTACCCAAGGTAATCAATGTTCGAGCGTAGGCTGAACGTCTGGTTGTGGTTTAAGTTAGCCTGGCCCTCGCCTTCCTGCACAGCTCCGCTCAATTCTCATTTCCCTTACGAAGCGAAGTGAAGGACAAGGGTCTGGTTTTAACCAGGCTAGAGCAGGAGGTGAAGGTCTAGGAGGCAGGTGCAGCTAATCAACTGATTAGCTGCTGAGTGAGGGTGCTGGAGGGGAAGGCAGGACTCCTACAAAATTGGCCTTACAAAGTAATACATGCAAACACACACACACACATATTCTTGTTTTTTACATTTCAATAGGACCATGTGTTTTTAATCAGCAGTATAGGGACATAGAGGCAAGCAGATGAAAGTCGGACCTGGTAAGTCATTTACTCATCTATTACGTTGTCTGAAGCAGGGTTCTTCAAAGAGTCATGAGTCAGCCATGCAACTGGTCTAAGCAGCATTGTGAATATCAAAAAGGCGTTCAATACAAGGTCAGCTGGACTTTATTTGCTGCAGAAAACGTTTCGACTCCTATCCAGGAGGCTTTTTCAATTCCTGGAATTGAAAAAGAATGAGAATCTTCACCAGCATATTGTGAATATCATTAATGGAAGAAACAATAGAACTCTTGACAATTTAAATTCCAGCCCAGATTTGATCTGTGGTACCAGGGGATTATCACCTGCCAGGACTACAGATTTTAAAAAGCTTGCATGTCTAAATATGACATATTAAAATGATGTTTTTCAATTGTACCATGTGCATTTAATGAATGGTTATGTTAATAAGTTAACTAAAAGTGACAAATATCATGTAAACAAGGACAAACTGTGTTTATAAAAGAACAAAAACACGATAAAACAACAAGCCTATTCTAGCCATTCAGTCATGATAATAATAATAATAATAATAATAATTATTATTATTATTTCAATTTATAACGCACTTTTCATTACTGAAAATCTCAAAGTGCTACACATATATTGAATGCTACACACATTCATAAACCGGTGGCGGCAGACTACCATGCAAGGTGCTTTCCAGTCCTACCGGGAGCAACTCAGGGTTAAGTGTCTTGCCCAAGGACACAACGACACATGGTGCGGGTCCCGGGAGTCGAACCGCCAACTTTCCGATCGGGAGACGACTGCCATTACCACTACACCACGGCCGCCCCCTGATATCGTCAAGGATTAATTTCATTTGAGGAAAAACAAACATTTGATCAAATTCTTCACTGGATTATTAACTGTCCAAAGCTTTTGATTTGACCCTAAAATACCCTGGATGTTTTAGTTGACAATATGTGTCAGTTCAACAAGAAACACAAATATAAAATGAAATCTGATGTTTAATGGTGTTTAAAACTATATACCGTATTTTCCAGTCTATAAGTCTCAGCTTTTTACCTAATTTGCATGCCCTGCGACTAATAGAGAGGTGCGACATGTTTATGGATTTTCCCCCATATTTTTAGACCAATTTTTGGCTCAGATATGACCGTTTTTCATTTTGGCAAAAAATTATACAGTACCACTTTTGGCTGCTAGGGTACACCGACCGTTCCCACCTCATGTGTCCGACGACAGCCTCCTCTGGTCGGACTGACTCTGTCACAGCCCGGCCTCTTGCTCTGGAGCTCTGACACTTCCAGAGAGTCCACCGACCGTTTCCAGCTCATGTGTCCGAAGGCAACCTACTCTGGTCGGACTCACTCTGTCGCTGCCCGGCCTCCTGCTCTGGAGGTATGAACTACGAAACCACAGGACAGATTTTGTTGAAACTTACAGAAAGTAATTACTAGGTGGACATTTACAAACTGTTAGCTGTAGGAGATGTTTAGAGCTAAAATTTGATCTTTTAGCAGTGTTGATTGTTAGCAGTTAGCGCCGTATTTACCGTAAACTGGTACTATTTAGATAAATAACTCATGAACTACAGGACAGATTTTGTTGAAACTTACAGAAAGTAATTATTGTACTACAAACTGTTAGCTGTAGGAGATGTTTAGAGCTAAAATTTGATGTTTTAGCATCGTTGATTGTTAGCGGTTAGCTCCGTATTTACCATAAACTGGTACTACTGTATTTAGATAAATAACTCATGAACTACAGGACAGATTTTTTTGAAACTTACAGAAAGTAATTACTGGGTGGACATTTACAAACTGTTAGCTGTATGAGATTTTTGAGCTAAAATTTTATTTATAATTTATTTTTGCAGCGCGCGCGACCGTTTGGAAGACGTCAAAGCGAAACAATTTAAGTCCAGCAGATTTGACCATCACGTGAATTTATTAAGGAACAGTTAAGCTCAGAAACACTTTTGCTATAATGTCAGCTAACAAATATATATTTTTTAAGTGTTTATCTTAATAAATTTTAAAGAAAATGCTGCAGTCCCACCCGTGCGGGTGCACTAGCGAAACTACTTTTTAAATCCAGCTGATTTGACAATTACGTGCATTTATTAAGGAAAAGTTCAGCTAAGACACATCTTTGCTATAATTTTCAGCAAACAAATAATTGTTTTTACCGTGTTAATCTTGTTAAAGTCCTTCCGTGTGGCAGCCATTTGCATCAGAGCTAACCACCGGTCCACATTTAGGGTTGTCAGCGGTGACGCATAATAGATGCGACTTAAATAAAGGTGCGACATGTTTAAGGATTTTTCCAATTTATTGCCAATAATTGGAAAATGCGACTTAATCTAATCAAATAACTAAAATGCTCAGAGACAAACTGATGTCAGAGATAAGTTTAGAACCAAACGATCTTTTCCACAATTAGTTTTTTCAGAGGTTAATCCCAGCTGTGCACACGTAGCTGTTTGTACCAACCTGTCAGAGCCGAGGAGGCGGAAAACTCTGCTTGGATCAGAAATCTCCTGAGTCTTAAAGACTTATAGACCAGAAAATACGGTAACTGTTTTTGATCTGAGCAATTTTAGTTGTTGGAAAAATTTGTTTTGGGCAATGTATATCACATTAACTTTCTAAATGTAAAAAATATTTAAAGTGTTTACTCATAGTAGTCTGCATACATGAAGACAAAAAAATTAAGTGAAAAAATAAAGTAATTTCTTACTTTTGTTCATAGAAAAATACTTGTGATGAAAAGTCATTTTATTTTGAATTCCAAAAAATTATTTCTTTTAATTTAACAGTTTTTTTGTGTTTGTTTTTATTTCTGAAGTGAGGCCATCTTCTGTGAAACGAGGCGTGTTTCATGATGAGCTCTGACTGTCAGGAAGTAGAAGATGTAAAAAGTTTGAGCAGAAAGCCTTCAGAAGGCAGGACCTGACTCCTGCTCTGATAAAGAGACGAGCAGAGACGACGCTTCACATCACATGCAGCAGGAACATGGACCACACAGCACTGATGGTGTTTCTGTCTCTCTGCAGCTCAGGTAGGACTCTGCTTTCATCATCAACATCTGGACAAGTTCCACTCAAACATCTGGCTGCTCTCAGAAGCTTTCCATACCTACATCTTTATACCTGATTTCAATTAATTATTTATATAGATTTTATTTTAAAGTGGATATTTGACAGCAGGATGCTTTATAACTGCCACCAAAAATAAAACTGCATTTAAAATAAAACACCAAGAAAATAAAGGAAGAAAATATCAAAAACTTTTATTGAAGGCCATCTTTTCATTAAATGTGTCTGTCCTGAGAGCAACATATTTAGGCCTAACCTTATTGCTAAGGAGTTGTAATATATTAGTATATTATATAAAATTAATGACAAATTATTGATAATATTTAAAAAAATACAAAATTTACATTACAAGTTATAAATTATAATTACATTTAGTTTGAGATAGAATCTTCTTCTTCTTCTTTCGGCTTTTCCCTTTTCAGGGGTCGCCACAGCGAGTCATCCTCCTCCACCTCACTCTGTCCTCTGCATCCTCTGTCCTCACTCCAACTACCTTCATGTCCTCTCTAACTGCATCCATATATCTCCTCTTTGGCCTTCCTCTGTGTCTTTTTCCTGGCAGCTGCATTTCTAACATCCTTCTACCAATATACCCACTGTCCCTCCTCTGGACATGTCCAAACCATCTCAGTCTGGCCTCCCTAACTTTATCTCCCAGTTGTTCAACATGTGCTGTACCTCTGATTATCTCATTCCTGATCTTATCCATCCTTGTCACTCCTAAGGAGAACCTCAGCATCTTCATTTCTGCTACTTCCAGTTCTTTCTCCTGTCTTTTTGTCAATGCCACTGTCTCCAGACCATACAACATAGCTGGTCTCACCACTGTCTTGTAAACTTTTCCTTTGACCTTTGCTGACACCTTTTTGTCACAAATCACTCCTGAAACTTTTCTCCATCCGCTCCATCCTGCCTGGACTCTCTTTTTCACCTCTTTACCACATTCCCCATTTTCCTGGACAGTGGACCCCAAGTACTTGAAGTCCTGCACCTTTGTGACCTCTGCTCCTTGTAGCCTCACTGTTCCACTGGCCTCCCTCTCATTCACACACATGTACTCTGTCTTACTACGGCTGACTTTCATTCCTCTTCTTTCAAGTGCATACCTCCACCTCTCCAAGTTCTCTTCCACCTGTTCCCTGTTCTCACCACATATCACAATGTCATCTGCAAACATCATAGTCCATGGGGATTCCTGCCTGACCTCATCTGTTAGTCGGTCCATCACCAGAGCAAACAAGAAGGGGCTCAGAGCCGATCCTTGATGCAATCCCACCTCCACCTTGAAGCTATCTGTCACTCCTACAGCACATCTCACCACTGTCCTGCTGTCCTCATACATGTCCTGTACCAGTCTAACATACTTTTCTGCCACTCCAGATTTCCTCATGCAATACCACACCTCCTCTCTTGGCACCCTGTCATATGCTTTTTCTAAATCCACAAACACACAATGGAGTTCTTTCTGACCCTCTCTGTACTTCTCTATCAACATCCTCAAAGCAAAGATGGCATCTGTGGTGCTCTTTCTTGGCATGAAACCATACTGCTGCTCACAGATAGTCACCTCTTGTCTAAGCCTTCCTTCCACAACTCTCTCCCAGATCTTCATCGTGTGGCTCATCAACTTAATTCCCCTGTAGTTGCTACAACTCTGTACATCACCCTTGTTCTTAAAAATGGGAACCAGCACACTTCTTCTCCATTCTTCAGGCATTTTCTCACCCTCAAATATTCCATTAAATATTTGAGTCAAAAACCTCACTGCCACCTCTCCAAGACATTTCCAAACCTCCACTGGTATGTCATCAGGTCCTACTGCCTTCCCCTTCTTCATTCTTTTCAAAGCTTTCCGGACTTCACCCTCACTAATCTTTCCCACTTCCTGGTCCCCACAGTTTCTATGACCTCCACTCTTCTTTCTCTTTCATTCTCTTCATTCATTAGCTCCTCAAAGTAATCCTTCCATCTTCCCATCACACTCTCCTCACTTGTTAGAACATTCCCATTCCCATCTTTAATAAGCCTAACCTGTTGCACATCCTTTCCAGCCTGATCCCTCTGTCTTGCCAATCGGTACAAGTCCTTCTCGCCCTCTTTAGTGTCCAGTCTCCCATACAACTCATTGTACGCCCTCTGCTTTGCCTTAGCTACTTCCCTCTTTGCTCTATGTCCCATCTCCTTATATTCCTGTCTCCTCTCTTCAGTCCTCTCACTGTCATATTTCTTCTTGGCTAATCTCTTTCTTTGAATGGCGTCCTGCACTTCACTATTCCACCACCAGGTTTCCTTATCATCCATTCTCTGTCCAGATGACAC
>JBBPBX010001954.1:83709-95856 GCA_038048925.1 Garcialebias charrua | reverse complement strand
GTCGGCGCAGTCGCAGGTGTGTCTGATTGTACAGACTGCGACGGGTCACTGTCGTTGTGTATGTCTTCCCACCTCTCGACTGAAGAGAGGCTCTTTGAGTCTGTAAAAACTATGTCATTTCTGACTAGTTCTAGACACAAATGTTCCTGAACCAAGGTTTCATCGAAAGCTTGGCTGATAGCCGATTTACCTGTCCCAGGGGACAGTACAGCAACCTCGGTGTGGGGTCCTTGGATCTCCACACCTTTCTCTACCTGTGGTAGGTAATGTGAGTTTGCCCCCTTCTTGTCTGATGAGGGGTCCTCGTAATCTGCAACAATGATGTCCAAGTGACTGTCAGCGTTTGGTTGACTGTCATTTTCTGGACTCAGATGCCCTTGAACCAAGGTTTCATTGAAAGCTTGGTTGATTGCCGAATTACCTGTCCCAGAGGACAGTACAGCGTCTTCGGTGTGGGATCCTTGGATCTCAACACCTTTCACTACCTGTGGTAGGCAGTGGTCAGGGAGTGCTGAATGTGTCAGCTCACAGAGGAGGTTCTCTTGTTGGGCCAGAGTTTGGTCCAACTTTTGGGTCTCTTCTGTCTCACCTGTAGTTGAAGGTTCACTTACCGGGCTCTCGTCCTCGGATGAGCAGTCCCGTGTGTCCTTTGCGGTACCTGCGGTTAGGCAGTCTGTATCGCAACTAGGAAGCACCTGTATTGGCAGGGGTTTTCTCACTGTGCTCCACATTTTCCGTCGACCATAATCTATAATCGCGTTGAAGCGGTTTATAAAATCTTGGCCAACCAAAAATGGGAATGAGTCAAGTTTAGACACGTACACCGGGTGGTGTATTGTCATTTCGCCAATCTGCATGTGAACCATAGCCATAGCTGTTAGGGTTGTTCTCGTCTCTGCGAGACCCTGTAGCTCAATAGCACATTTCTCAAAGGGTATTTGCCTGTCAACACCGTTAGCGGCGGTCCTCAGCTCCTCGAACAGCTTGGCCGACATAATGGTTATATCAGCACTACCATCCAGGAGGGCTTCACGCTCAAGGACACCTTCCAGTGTGATAGGCAGGTAAGCTTTCTTAGCCACCCCCCTTTGTATAAAGTTACACAGAAACCTCACAGGTCTTGGCCCACGTTTCTGTTCACGTGTGACTCTGTCTGTGTAATCTTGTTTACTGTCAGCATCTTGTTGGCTGTCAGCATCATGACCTTCAGGATGTTGTTGTGTGTCAGCAATTGGTTTGCTGTCAACATCCATGGCAATGTTGGTAGTAGTGTGCGCTGAGTTATTTGTGTGCTCCGAGTCTTTGTGAAGGACAGTGCTACACATCGCTCCAGGTTGGTCAATGTTGGTAGTGTCATTATCAATGATAACGTCACTCATTGTATCAGGTTGGTCAAGCACAGTAACATTCAAATCTACTGACAAACTACTTACTTCCTCTGTCTCTTCCGAGCATAGAGGTGTTGGGCCATTATTCCGGGACATTCGTGACTCTTTGCCTGTCTCGAACTGTTCTGTTCGAGGCGCGGGAGGTGCAGTTCCAAGGCTCGGGGGTGGCTGTTGGGACCACGCATAGTTACATGAGTATAGGTCCTCATCCTTCAATTTCTTTTGAAGTCCACCCACCGATTGACCTTGGTTTTCACCCATCTGGTTCGATCTGAACCGTTGTGGGTCTCTTAGAGAGTGAACACCTACCTTTTGTGGTTCGTTGCTTGTCTCAGATTTTTCAATCTGAGGTGCTTCAGGGGCGGGGCTCCCTTTAAACCATTTTGAGTCACTGTTCCAACTGGTACCAACATTTCGGTGTATGTCAGTTTGAAAATCTTGTTCATTCTTGCTAGTATTATCCAACTCTTTTAACAACCGACGCGTGTTCTCCACCACTTCTGAGGTCAGAAGGCCTTTGAGACGATAGTGTTCATTCTCGCTAGTATCATCCCACTCTTTTACAACCGACGCATGTTCTCTGCCTCTTCTGAGGTCAGAGGACCTTTGAGACGACGGTGTTTATTCTCGCTGTCTATAGGAGAGTGAACCTCGCCTACTTTTAGCGACTGTGATACGACCTTTTGACCTGGGCACACCTCAGAGGGTGTTTTGTTTTGCATGTGAGCCTCAACAGCAGTTACAGCGCACTGTTTCATCACTGATTGTTTAAACTGATGTTGTAGCTCAAGGCCTTTTTGAGAAGTTTTTCTCTTTGTCGTTTGCTATTGTTGTCACTAACTGTGTGCTCTGAGTTATCCATGTGCTCTGAGTTATCAAAGACAAGGTCACTCAATGTACCAGTTCGGTCATCCTCTGTATCATTCAAGTTTTCAAACAACCAACTTATGTCCACTATCTCCTCAGAGCATAGAGGTATGTTGCCTTTTTTCTGGAACTTCTGCGATTTTTTGCTACTCCCGGACTGTCCAGTCCGCAGTGCAGGGGCAGGAGGAGCTTGTCCTTGAACTGGGGGTTCCTGTTCGGACCCCCTTTTGTGATATGGTATACTTTTGTGACCATCTTTCTTATCTTTAGGACGTGCGCCCCCCCTTTGAAATCGTTTTATGTACTCTGGGTCTTGTCTGAGCCACTCCGGCTCATTGTTCCAGCGGGCATCTTCACTACGTGGTTTGTGAGTTTGAAAAACATGTTTCTTCTCGCCTTTATTAGGAGAGGGAGTTGATGAACTTGTCCCTTCCAGCTCCAGCGAGTGGGATTTGACCTTTTCTTGGTAATGTAGTTCACGCTCTGGTTTTGTTTTTAACCAGATCGGGTCAGGGAGTTGACGAACATCAAAACCATTTATAGCACGCCGTTTTATTTTTAATTGCTCAATCTCACTTTTTAACTCAAGTTGTTCTTGTTGAAAATTTTCTCTTCTGCGAATGTTATCTTGCCTTAACAATTCAAGTATTTCAGTGAGCAGCTGTAAAGCTTCATCACAATCGTTATCTCCCATCTTTTTGTTTTGAATTCGTTTGATCTCACGTTTTAACTTAAGTTTTTCTTGTTGAAAAGTTTCTCTTCTGCGAATGTTACTAAGCCTTAACGATTCAAGCTTTGCTGTGAGCAGCTGTAAAGCTTGATCATAATTGTTATCTCCCATCTTTTAGTTTTGATTTTGTGTGAAAAAAATCAAAAGATTGTTCTCATGTTAGTGTTTGCAAATAAATATTCACTTTTAATGTAGCACTGAGTCAAATAAACTAATCAGCTGAGGTTTACGCGTTTCACTGTGTAATAAGTATTCATAGGTACCTTATATCAGGTTTTTACCCTCAATGAACTTTGTAAAAGTTAAATGCACTCTTGCAGTGTTAACTTTAAAATAGAACTTACGTTCAAACAACAGTTACTAACTAACCCAAGCAGCCTGATTTCCGTTTTTCTTACTCAAACGCTTATAAAAGAGGGCTGACTTAAATACAATGACTTCACTAAAATGTGACAGGATGCTGCTTGAGCATGCCTTTAAAAAGATGTCTCGCAGTCTCAGTGAAACTCAGTTTGTTCTGTCACCGTGTGTGTGTGAACTGCGTCTGATTGTCACTCAATGTGCATCAGGAAATGACGACAAGAATGGGCGGGCCAACGCAGCGTGCGTAGCGCGTCACCAGCTTCGTACGTGAGCGAGGCGGAGCTCGCTACAAGATACGTGACGTCAACAAATCAATCACAGCGTATGCAGTGTATCACTCATGCATTCATGGTGAATGTAGTTCTTACCTCCGACCACGGCAGTGCCGGAAATGACGACAAAGTGGGTTGGTCGCAACGGCGTGCGACGTGATTGACAGCACAGAACAGCGAATCAGCGTTCACTACAAGAGTGATTGACAGCACCCAACAGCGAATCAGCGTTCGCTACATGAGTGATTGACAGCACACAGTACTCGTTTCATCCAATCACAGCTCATAAACAAACATGTAGAACACGTTGCTTAACGTTAGCTTGCACAGCAGACCACAACTTCATAGACTCTTAAAACAACTCAAACGCTACAATTTAACTTCCCAAAATTCTGAAACATGCGGCGCGCACATCTAGACAGGCAAACTTAGTTACGCTTAGTAACACAGCACTGCAGCTGTTTGAACAAACACGGACTCTCTCGGAGCGCGTTCAGGTCGGTTCCGTCCACTTTAAAGGAGCAGAATTCGGGTTTCAGAACCACTATCCGACAACGTTCTAACATATATGCTGCTTCGACCTTCTTTAAAATGTAAAATACCACAACAGCAATCTTGTAGATGTTAAATTAGCTTCCAGGCAATTTGACTCGGCGGTCATTTTGCAGTGAGATTGCCTCAGCTTGTGCAACGTAATCTGGACCGGGTCCTTATCAGAACCACCAGACACTTCCCACACAGCGAGACAGATCCCCACCAAACTACTTATAGCGTTTCAAAAGTTGAACAAATAACAATTTCAGCTTCAAATGTCATTAACTGCAGTCCTGCAATCGTTCTGAACACTTTTCCAGCCAAAATAATTAATCTGTTAGAGTCTAAAACTTGGATCCTCTTATGCAAACATGACGTTACAGTTCATGAGAGACCACAGATATCAATAAACTTTTAGAAGCCGATACGAGGCCACCAGATGTAAGGGGTTAATGAGGAGGTCAATATTAATACTGACCTCTTTACCTTAATTAATTTACTTATTCAGATTGAATAGTAAATTCACGGATTCTGTTCTTTTTCAGTTTACCCAATATTTCTGTGATCTTTATGATGGACAAATAAACAGAGCCATTAAGTGACAATGGACACGTTAACTTAGTTTGATATGTCAAAGAGACACTAGTATTTATTTAAAATAAATCACTAAATCAACATCATTACACTTGATTGGCAGGGTTTCACCTTCTTGCGATTTAACACACATCACACACTTGATTTAACACAACAGACATAAATACTAGATGTTACACATATTTAGTCTGAGGGGCTCTTCAGCTTAAAATAGTTTCCAGCTTAAGATTGAGAGGGAAAGGGAAAAGGAGGAATAAGAGGTTGGAGAGATTAAGTTATTTATCTCGAGTGTAACCAGAGATGACACTTTCCATCCGACTTCGGCTAAATCCCAGGTACGTTTGTAAACAGCTCTTTACCTTTTGACGATGCGTCTGATAAAGATATCACCAGCCTCCCAGGTGCACAGAGTCCTTCCGGCCCTCGTACGTCTGAACTGGTCGTTTACTTCCAACGTCTCCTCGGATCCGCGTCAGCCGTCAGAAACATGTGGCAGCTTCTGGCCGACTTCAAGACGAGATGTTTCTCAAAGAAAGTTCATTAGGAACTTTGGAGCTTTTGCTCGGGGAACTGGATGGAGGCGTCCATCAGTTCTAGCTGACAAGTTAGTCTTTGGCTCTTGACCAAGCTTGACCAGCTGCAAGGCAGAGAGCTTTCAGGTCTCTGTCCATTCAAACTCTCTGTCCATTCAAAGACTGAAGCGTTTCCGCACAGTTAGAACTTAAAAAGAGACTTAGAGAGGAGAGAAACTTGTCTCTTTTTCATTGGTCCACTTGTTATCACTATTCAAGGTGAAATTCAGCACAGAGAAGGAAATTGTTTAGGAAAAGTATCTGAGTGAGAGACTTTCAGACGCTAGATGAGAGTTTTAGCTGAAACTCGACAAAAACAATTTCAGTGTAAGTCAGTTTGACATTTTAGCTGAACTTTGACACCTTTTCACTTGCAGAAATGACACATTGATGTTTCACATTTAAAGAATAACAGCATATAACATATATCATGAAAATGACAAAAGTTATTCTTTTGATTACATTAGAATAAAATCAAAGGTAGAAATAGTCTCTTTTGGTGACTATATTCTGATTACAACTAATGGAATGATTTTGTGATAAATGTCTTGCTTTACTGAGAGGTCAGTAAAGATCATCTCTGGAACAGTTCAAAAGTACACAGATGTAATAAAGTGAACATGGTCATGTCCACTACAACACTCTGTTGTTGTATGACACTCTGTTGTTGTATGACACTCTGTTGTTGTATGATAGTCTGTTGTTGTATGACACTCTGTTGTTGTATCACAGTCTGTTGTTGTATGACACTCTGTTATTGTATGACAGTCTGTTGTTGTATGACACTCTGTTGTTGTATGACAGTCTGTTGTTGTATGACACTCTGTTGTTGTATGACAGTCTGTTGTTGTATGACAGTCTGTTGTTGTATGACAGTCTGTTGTTGTATGACACTCTGTTGTTGTATGACACTCTGTTGTTGTATGACACTCTGTTGTTGTATGACAGTCTGTTGTTGTATGACACTCTGTTGTTGTATGACAGTCTGTTGTTGTATGACAGTCTGTTGTTGTATGACAGTCTGTTGTTGTATGACAGTCTGTTGTTGTATGACAGTCTGTTGTTGTATGACAGTCTGTTGTTGTATGACACTCTGTTGTTGTATGACAGTCTGTTGTTGTATGACACTCTGTTGTTGTATGACACTCTGTTGTTGTATGACAGTCTGTTGTTGTATGACACTCTGTTGTTGTATGACACTCTGTTGTTGTATGACAGTCTGTTGTTGTATGACACTCTGTTGTTGTATGACAGTCTGTTGTTGTATGACACTCTGTTGTTGTATGACAGTCTGTTGTTGTATGACAGTCTGTTGTTGTATGACAGTCTGTTGTTGTATGACACTCTGTTGTTGTATGACACTCTGTTGTTGTATGACAGTCTGTTGTTGTATGACACTCTGTTGTTGTATGACACTCTGTTGTTGTATGACAGTCTGTTGTTGTATGACACTCTGTTGTTGTATGACAGTCTGTTGTTGTATGACACTCTGTTGTTGTATGACACTCTGTTGTTGTATGACACTCTGTTGTTGTATGATGTCTGTTGTTGTATGACACTCTGTTGTTGTATGACACTCTGTTGTTGTATGACACTATGTTGTTGTATGACACCGTTGTTGTATGACGTCTGTTGTTGTATGACACTGTTGTTGTATGACACTCTGTTGTTGTATGACACTCTGTTGTTGTATGACACTCTGTTGTTGTATGACAGTCTGTTGTTGTATGACATCTGTTGTTGTATGACACTCTGTTGTTGTATGACACTCTGTTGTTGTATGACACTCTGTTGTTGTATGACACTCTGTTGTTGTATGACACTCTGTTGTTGTATGACAGTCTGTTGTTGTATGACACTCTGTTGTTGTATGACAGTCTGTTGTTGTATGACAGTCTGTTGTTGTATGACACTCTGTTGTTGTATGACACTCTGTTGTTGTATGACAGTCTGTTGTTGTATGACAGTCTGTTGTTGTATGACACTCTGTTGTTGTATGACAGTCTGTTGTTGTATGACACTCTGTTGTTGTATGACAGTCTGTTGTTGTATGACAGTCTGTTGTTGTATGACAGTCTGTTGTTGTATGACAGTCTGTTGTTGTATGACAGTCTGTTGTTGTATGACATCTGTTGTTGTATGACACTCTGTTGTTGTATGACAGTCTGTTGTTGTATGACAGTCTGTTGTTGTATGACACTCTGTTGTTGTATGACAGTCTGTTGTTGTATGACAGTCTGTTGTTGTATGACACTCTGTTGTTGTATGACACTCTGTTGTTGTATGACACTCTGTTGTTGTATGACAGTCTGTTGTTGTATGACACTCTGTTGTTGTATGACAGTCTGTTGTTGTATGACAGTCTGTTGTTGTATGACAGTCTGTTGTTGTATGACAGTCTGTTGTTGTATGACACTCTGTTGTTGTATGACAGTCTGTTGTTGTATGACAGTCTGTTGTTGTATGACACTCTGTTGTTGTATGACACTCTGTTGTTGTATGACACTCTGTTGTTGTATGACAGTCTGTTGTTGTATGACACTCTGTTGTTGTATGACAGTCTGTTGTTGTATGACAGTCTGTTGTTGTATGACAGTCTGTTGTTGTATGACACTCTGTTGTTGTATGACAGTCTGTTGTTGTATGACACTCTGTTGTTGTATGACACTCTGTTGTTGTATGACACTGTTGTTGTATGACACTCTGTTGTTGTATGACACTCTGTTGTTGTATGACAGTCTGTTGTTGTATGACACTCTGTTGTTGTATGACAGTCTGTTGTTGTATGACACTCTGTTGTTGTATGACAGTCTGTTGTTGTATGACAGTCTGTTGTTGTATGACAGTCTGTTGTTGTATGACACTCTGTTGTTGTATGACACTCTGTTGTTGTATGACACTCTGTTGTTGTATGACAGTCTGTTGTTGTATGACAGTCTGTTGTTGTATGACACTCTGTTGTTGTATGACACTCTGTTGTTGTATGACACTCTGTTGTTGTATGACACTCTGTTGTTGTATGACACTCTGTTGTTGTATGACACTCTGTTGTTGTATGACACTCTGTTGTTGTATGACACTCTGTTGTTGTATGACACTCTGTTGTTGTATGACACTCTGTTGTTGTATGACACTCTGTTGTTGTATGACACTCTGTTGTTGTATGACACTCTGTTGTTGTATGACACTCTGTTGTTGTATGACACTCTGTTGTTGTATGACACTCTGTTGTTGTATGACACTCTGTTGTTGTATGACACTCTGTTGTTGTATGACACTCTGTTGTTGTATGACACTCTGTTGTTGTATGACACTCTGTTGTTGTATGACAGTCTGTTGTTGTATGACACTCTGTTGTTGTATGACAGTTGTTGTATGACACTCTGTTGTTGTATGACACTCTGTTGTTGTATGACACTCTGTTGTTGTATGACAGTCTGTTGTTGTATGACACTCTGTTGTTGTATGACAGTCTGTTGTTGTATGACACTCTGTTGTTGTATGACAGTCTGTTGTTGTATGACACTCTGTTGTTGTATGACAGTCTGTTGTTGTATGACAGTCTGTTGTTGTATGACACTCTGTTGTTGTATGACAGTCTGTTGTTGTATGACACTCTGTTGTTGTATGACACTCTGTTGTTGTATGACAGTCTGTTGTTGTATGACAGTCTGTTGTTGTATGACAGTCTGTTGTTGTATGACAGTCTGTTGTTGTATGACAGTCTGTTGTTGTATGACAGTCTGTTGTTGTATGACACTCTGTTGTTGTATGACAGTCTGTTGTTGTATGACACTCTGTTGTTGTATGACACTCTGTTGTTGTATGACAGTCTGTTGTTGTATGACAGTCTGTTGTTGTATGACACTCTGTTGTTGTATGACAGTCTGTTGTTGTATGACAGTCTGTTGTTGTATGACACTCTGTTGTTGTATGACAGTCTGTTGTTGTATGACACTCTGTTGTTGTATGACAGTCTGTTGTTGTATGACACTCTGTTGTTGTATGACAGTCTGTTGTTGTATGACACTCTGTTGTTGTATGACAGTCTGTTGTTGTATGACACTCTGTTGTTGTATGACAGTCTGTTGTTGTATGACACTCTGTTGTTGTATGACACTCTGTTGTTGTATGACACTCTGTTGTTGTATGACAGTCTGTTGTTGTATGACAGTCTGTTGTTGTATGACACTCTGTTGTTGTATGACACTCTGTTGTTGTATGACAGTCTGTTGTTGTATGACACTCTGTTGTTGTATGACACTCTGTTGTTGTATGACACTCTGTTGTTGTATGACAGTCTGTTGTTGTATGACACTCTGTTGTTGTATGACAGTCTGTTGTTGTATGACAGTCTGTTGTTGTATGACACTCTGTTGTTGTATGACACTCTGTTGTTGTATGACAGTCTGTTGTTGTATGACACTCTGTTGTTGTATGACAGTCTGTTGTTGTATGACTGTTGTTGTATGACAGTCTGATGAAGAGGATGCTCAGGGTTGTCTATAATGTTCTTCATTTTATGAAGAATCATTTTTTGGACAATCATCTCCAGAGGTTCTAGAGGAGTCCCCAGAACTGAGCCAGTCTTCTTTATGAGCTTGTTGCTCTTTTGAAGTCACTTGCTCTGGTGCTGCTACCCCAGCAGATGATGGCAGAAGAGATTGTGCTCTCTACAACAGCTTCTACCCTGACAGTTAGACTCATAAATCCTTAATCAGGCTTATCACTGTCATAATGCCACTTTGATTTGTGATATGAGCTGCTGATTATTTTATCTGCTGTATTCATTTGTACCATCTGCTAACACAGACTCTTGTTTGTGCTGTTGTTGTTATGCGGTATTGTTTTGCATTATTAGTGTTTAGTATACATGTATCTTAGAACTTTTCGTGTACCGTTGGGCATTCATTTAGCATATAGCTTAGTGTATTAGATCCTTGTTTACTGTTTCTTTTTACACTTTATATTTTTATTATTGTTGAATGTAACTGGAACCCTGTGTACACAATTTGATTCCATCTTGTGTATCACATGTGGTGAAATGACTATAAACCTACTTGAACTTGAACTTATAAAGGAGCAGCACCCTGTCCAGCGAGTACCTTACCTCTTATCTGGCTGTTCTTTGCCACTTTCAACTTTTGTTCCTGACATTTGACAACATTGTAAAGTATCATAAAGTGCTTTCTAAAAACTGCACCAAAAAGTAGTTTGTGGTTAACATGCCTTTATATAAACAGAAACAAATTATTATTTAAAAGGAAAAAACTCTGCATAATGATGTGCCTTTATGCAGCTGATGTTTCAGGCAAGCTGTGTATTTAATCTTATTGGATTTTGATGTCCCTAAGCATTGTGGTGCATGCATATCAGCCTTTGCAATGCATGTTGTCATCCACAACATTAAAAATGCAACATTTGCTTTTTTTGAAAGTGAGGTAAATCATTACATGATCTTCAATTTTCCACCATAAGACAGCCGATGTGTTTGTTCCTCCATCCTGTGGCTGCAACATGACCTTTCACTATTTTTGGCACAGGCTATGGAATCGCAAATTGGTGACTTTTACAAGGATGTGGGAGAGATAAGAAGTTTGCAGGGGCTAAGCCTACCCCAGCGAGGCCTGATTGCAGGTGACAAAGAGGGCGCTGAGCAGTTGGGAGAAGTGGAGACCCGCATCGTTCGACTAATTGAGCCACTGAAGGAGAGACGCCGCATCCTGCTGGCCTCCAAGGAAATGCACCAGGTAGCCCAGGATCTGGAAGATGAAATAGTGAGTTTTTCATTCTTTATTACATGTATTTCATATTGACTATGCAGTTTAGCACTAGTTAGTTGATCACTTACAAATGTTATAGGTATTTGGGTATTAACTAAAATTAATCAGAAAGTAAATTAAAGAATTAAAGAAGTGCTTATCATCCACTGCCTCTAACTGATGTACAATTATTTTGTGGCCATTTTTTGCAAACCTTGAATTGATGTTTTTCACTTTGCCATGTCATATTCATTTCAGAGGACAATTAAATAATACTCTATGATACTAGCATGTAAATCTTAGCTAATTTGCCTAAACTGTCAGGGGTTCAGGTTTTTGGATTCAGAATAAAGCCAGACAAGAGTGTAAAACAATGAATACAGTTTTATTGATTAGCAGCTGCTGGAAAGAGTGTTTTCATTTTAATATTGTTCTTATACATTTTTATTATACTTTTACTGCTGTTAATATCATAATTGTTACTATTGATGTGTGATACTGTTCTGTAAATTTTTGAACCTATTTTATGTTGTGTGTGTGAAGCACCTTGATAACAGTTTATCTGTTTTAACTGTGCTATATAAATAAAATTGACTTGACTTGACTTGACCCGTTAGAGCCTCTCAAGTAGTGGATAATTTGAGCCAAACCCTGGTGGAACAAGATCCATGAACTCCATCATTTTCACCGTGTGTGTTCCATCAAGTCGGATCCACCAGCTCATATCTCCGCCCATAAAAGTCCAAAGCCATGGCACATTTATATTTTGATTATTAAAAATACAACAAGAGGAGACGTTGTCCATGTCTGTGGAGTGGATGTTACTGCTGCAGCAGCTCGTGCACACGCTGCTGCCAGCAGAGACGCTGACTGCATGTCCCACAGGGCTGAAGTATCTTCATCCACCTCGAGCTGTGTCTCAGAAACTAAAGCAGCACAAACGAACATTTTAACAGCACAAACATAGCGCTAACCACTCTTGTGCTGGAATTATTATTTTTTTGTTTGTTTATCAGGAGATCTTACAATGGTTGACATTACATGCATTTTACAAAACTTACATGA
>JBBPBX010001954.1:57801-83049 GCA_038048925.1 Garcialebias charrua | reverse complement strand
TATATATATATATATATATACACTGAAAAAACTGTGAATAGAGGTTACTTAAAAAACCTTAGGTAAACCTTAGGCCATTTGAACTGCCTTAACACGAAAACTTTCTCACACATTACCACTCAACACAAAGATTTTAACACTAGACTCTGTGTCATCAAACGGGTTTTCACTAAACTCTCGGTCATGTGCTCATACAGTTTGCACTACTTCTCATACTTGCACTAATGTCTGTATTACATCACTGCCTATAATCATAATACTGTTTACATTCTCTGTTTACATTTATTAATACTGTTTACTTTTATTACTACTGCTTACATGTAATTACTACTGTTTACATTTATTTACACTACTCTAATATCTACACCACTGCTGGTACATATACAGTGTGCTCTGAACGGTCTTATTTAGGTCTTATTTAGGGATGCCCAATGTGCCTTACTGCATATGCCACTTTTTGCCTCTATAACAACATCAACTACTACCTCATACATATACTGTGTACATTGACTCATACGCTGCTTTGCCACTTTGCAAATGTCAATGCTAGAAACCTTTAGTTTATTTTAGTTATACTTTTTATACTCTTTTTTTATACTAGTATGCAAAAACTCAGGACAATATTATGTTCATTAAATGTTTAATGTTTTAGTTTTAGAGTTGGTGTAAATTTTCATACTCTTATACCACTATGCAAAAAACTCAGGACAGTGTTAGTTTACTATTTTATGCTTATGTCTATTATTATATGTTTCAGTGTTTCAATGTTTAGATGTTTACTGTTGCACCGAGGGACTGAGAGAAACGCAATTTCGGTCCTGTGTATGTCCTGTACTGTACATATTGCAGATCTGACAATAAAGTTGACTTTGACTTTGACTTTGAAAGTGACACTTAATATTATTAAGTAGATTTTAATTTCAAAAAGTTTATGTAAAATAAAGAGAAAATGGTAATTAAATTTAATTAAAAAAACTAAGTAGATTTTAATTACATTAAACTGTACATTTATGTAGGATTTAGGAACAAAATCTCAAATTTATGGTTAAAATGACTAATTTTTAATGCAAAATTTAATTTAAATTAAATTAATATATAAGGAATATTACTTTGAATTTACTATTAATTTAGGGAAAAATGACTAAAATTAAATATTCATTACAAAGAAATTATTTTTTTGTGTGTTTTTTAAGTGGAACTCAATTTGTAATCATTAAATTTTCCAAACAACCTACATTAATAATCATTGAATAATAAGATAAATTTGCATTATTTAACCTCTTCTCTTGATTAAAATTCATTTGTTTAACAAAGAAAACAATAAGTGGAAAATAAAACAATTACAATTTTTTTCTGCTAAATTTCACTTGTACAGTACATATAATATTCTTCTAATTTTCTAAATACTTTAAAGTGTTTTTACTGGGTTGCACAAATTATCACACATAGATAACAACATAAACATTTATTTCTTGAACATCATTTTGGTTCTTTCAAAGTGGCAAAATATAGCAACATAAAATAATCTACATGTGTAGACAATATAAAGTGGCTTTGTTTACATGTCATTAAAAAAGTTACTTCAAACAAATGCTAAATCAATTTTGTGAAGAAGAAATGAGATGCTAAAATACATAATTAATTACTAATTTCACCATTAACAGCCAGAGTATTTTTACTGTTTCTCTTATTTGTGTTACTTCTTAATGACTGACTAACAAAAAATGTAGTTTTTCTTATCTGAATAACTCAATATAAATGCTGAACAAATATTTACCACTTGTGTACATTGTGTATTAACAACAAAAATCAACCTTTTTGAAATGTCTGAGAAAAACTGCAAACATCTAAGTGAAATAAACATTTCCACAGCTGCAGGAGTTGATTGTCCAAAATATTTTACACTTTGTTTGGAAACAGATCCTGGATACAAGTGGCTGAAAGGGGCTTCCTTCATGGGGGGGGGGGGGCACTCAGTCTTAGAGATTGGGTAAGGAGCTCCATCATCCAGGGGGAGCTTGGTGTAAAGCCGCTGTTCCGCAGTATCAAAAGAGTCAGTTGAGGAGTTTCATCTGATCTGGACACCACCCTTTGGAGGTTTTCTGGGTACGTCTGTCTGGTGATTGAAGACGGACAGGTGAGTCAGGAGAGGCAGCCAAGTTATACAAAAAAGAAATAAAAAAAGAAAATGTTGTTACCTTTATGAAGGAGCAGGTGATGCAGAAAGTGCTGGTGACAGAAGACAGACAGGTGAGTCAGGAGAGGCAGCTGAATTATATAAAAAGAAATAAAAAAAGAAAAGAAAATGTTGTTACCTTTATGAAGGAGCAGGTGATGCAGAAGGTGCTGGTGATGCTGGTGACAAAAGACAGACAGGTGAGTCAGGAGAGGCAGCTGAATTATATAAAAAGAAATAAAAAAAGAAAAGAAAATGTTGTTACCTTTATGAAGGAGCAGGTGATGCAGAAGGTGCTGGTGACAAAAGACAGACAGGTGAGTCAGGAGAGGCAGCTGAATTATATAAAAAGAAATAAAAAAGAAAAGAAAATGTTGTTACCTTTATGAAGGAGCAGGTGATGCAGAAGGTGCTGGTGACAAAAGACAGACAGGTGAGTCAGGAGAGGCAGCTGAATTATATAAAAAGAAATAAAAAAAGAAAAGAAAATGTTGTTACCTTTATGAAGGAGCAGGTGATGCAGAAGGTGCTGGTGACAAAAGACAGACAGGTGAGTCAGGAGAGGCAGCTGAATTATATAAAAAGAAATAAAAAAAGAAAAGAAAATGTTGTTACCTTTATGAAGGAGCAGGTGATGCAGAAGGTGCTGGTGATGCTGGTGACAGAAGACAGACAGGTGAGTCAGGAGAGGCAGCTGAATTATATAAAAAAGAAATAAAAAGAAAAGAAAATGTTGTTACCCTGATGCATGCTCAATAATCCAGGTAGAAAAATCCAAAAAAGCTAAGTCTGGTCCTCTGGACATTCAAAAAACAAAACAAAACAAAGCAAAAAAAATTGTAGAAACGTTTCGTCTACGTTAAATCTCAGGAAGTCCAACATTTCACTGATCACATCAACTCTGTGGATAAATATATCAAGTTCACACGAGAAGATGTAGTAAAAAATGGCAGGTTGGCTTTCTTGGACTGTGAGGTCTCAGTTTCTGATAGAGGACATTTGCAAACTGAGGTGTACCGCAAACCCACACACACAGACCAGTATTTACAGTTTGACTCCCATCACCCTCTGGAGCACAAGTTAGGAGTCATCAGGACTCTGTACCACAGAGCAGACAGCGTCCCCACTAACTCAGGAGCCAGACAGAAGGAGAAATCACACACAAAACAGGCTCTAGAGAAATGTGGATATCCTAACTGGGCCTTCCTGAAAGCAGAGAAGAAACCCAAACAGGACTCCAGCCAGCCATCAGGTGAAAAGAAGGAACCCAGACCCAGACCAGTGGTCATTCCGTATGTTGCGGGAGTTTCAGAGACATTGAGACGTTTATTTTCTAAACACAACGTCCCAGTGGCTTTTAAACCCCAAAATACATTACGGCAAAGACTGGTTCATCCCAAAGATCCAGTCCCCCGGCACAAACAGAGTAATATTGTGTATGCTGTTCAGTGTCAGGAGGGCTGTGATCAGTCTTACATCGGGGAAACTAAACAGCCACTGGCCAAAAGGATGGCCCAGCACAGAAGATCAACATCATCAGGTCAGGACTCTGTGGTCTACACTCATCTCCAGGTCAGAGGTCACTCTTTCAGGGATGAAGATGTTCACATCCTTGATAGAGAGGAACAATGGTTTGAGAGAGGAGTAAAGGAGGCCATCTTTGTGAAAAGAAACCGTCCATCATTAAACAGAGGTGGAGGCCTCCGGGTTCAACTGTCCCCCTCTTACAATGCTGTTATTGCTAGTATCACTCAGCCCTCTGTGAATAGCAAACAACCATCAGGGTGTTAACGATCCATCATCAGGCTGATGGTCCTCCTTGATCATGTGAGCAGCTGGTTTCGGCTGTCATCAGCCAACCGGTTGATCCACTGTGGGAAGGGGCTATTTATAAGACTGAGCTGAACACAGCTTCTCAGACTGAGGAAGTCTTTCGGACGAAAGACGAAACGTTTCTACAGTTTTTTTTTTTGCTTTGTTTTGTTTTTTGAATGTCCAGAGGACCAGACTTAGCTTTTTTGGAAAATGTTGTTACCTTTATGGAGGAGCAGGTGATGCAGAAGGTGCTTGGTGATGCTGGTACAGGTGAATGAGGAGGGGCAGGTGAGTCCAGAAAGGCAGCTGAAGTGGAGCTCCCTGATCTGCTATACTCTTGGGCACGCGCCCAGCCTGAGCAAAGACGAACGCTTGATAAATTACTGTCAAATTCAGAATACAGTTTAATGTGTAATATAATCTTAATTTAATATTTAATCTAAATAAACAACATTTTTTACAATAAATAAACTATACTAACAATAATAAAAATCTTTGTTTGTTTGATGTTTGATGAGCTGTTCACCCAGTACACAGATGTAATGTTAATTATTTCATGACACTCACTGTGCAGGGTCTGAATAATCCAGGCATCTTCGTGCAGAACAGCTGTGTCATGGAAATCTAGTAAGATCAAAAAAGAGGTACATCTTCACTTAGGTTTATGGATTAAAGCTAACTGTGAAACAGTTCAATCACAACATATCCACTAATACAATTTCACACATTTAATATGATCAGACAAACTACTGTAAACACTCCAACAATGACCTCATCAGTTCAACAGAATCACAGGACCTGTGCAATGTAACAAAGGTTTAATCTGTTACAATGTTTAATATTTTTCACCTGCTCATTGTGAAGTTTTAAAATGACTTCTGTCTGAATAAGGTCATCAGATGAGGTAGACATATATTAACTTGCAGCTGCATGATAAAAAACTTGCAGAATTGTTCATTTGTTTGAAGATTACTCACCCACCCTAGTTATATTGTTTACATAGTTTCAGGGACACGTTGGCTCAAATTTTTTGTGCTTCATCTTCTGACTCTCATCATATTCTATCAAGTGGAAACCTCAGATGAAACAAGTTAGATGTTCCCACCGCTAGTTAGAACGACTGCGTCATGTTTTGAAGCATAAAGAGACCAAGTAGGACCTCACTGCAGCAGAAACCAGCAGTTTTAACAGACCTTAGAAAGCCAAAACACTTCCACACTGACGAATTAGTCTTTCCTCTCTAATCAGTGATGTCATCTCTTTCTCTTCGCTTGTGAAACTTTGTTCAATCACATTCTGACGGACATGGGCACTCGTTTGAAGTGAAAACTACGCTCGTCGAGGTTAGCCTAGCCTGCTACCGCCTGCTGGAAGCTGCGAGATCTACGTCACCACGCACTTACGTATTTGTGTCACAGCTTTTTCTGTCCGGGCGCTTCAAGCCGAACAGGAAAAGCGTCAGTGAAAGGCTGTAAAATCCTATCGAAATAATCGTTAAATAAAAACTTAGCCCCTGTATCAACTTATTCCTTGAATTTTCAATAATCAGATTAATGTTTTCAGAGCCTCTCTCTATTTGATTCTTTATTACGTATTTGTGTCACAGCTTTTTCTGTCCGGGCGCTTCAAGCCGAACAGGAAAAGCGTCAGTGAAAGGCTGTAAAATCCTATCGAAATAATCGTTAAATAAAAACTTAGCCCCTGTATCAACTTTTTCCTTGAATTTTCAATAATCAGATTAATGTTTTCAGAGCCTCTCTCTATTTGATTCTTTATTATTAATCCCAAGGGAGACTGCGTGCTCGCTAGCTAGCACGCTAGTTAGCAGACTCATGGCGTCTACTGCAGCCAGAAATAAACTTTATTTACGCCGCAAACAGCCAGCTCTTGTTACCAGTTACGATACACAGCTCCTACAACAATTCTAAATGTACAAAAAAAATGCTCAGGACTGAATATTTAATTGACTGACCATTTCACTGTCACATAATGTTACTAAAAATCAGCAAATAGACTGATATATATATTAACCCGCTTTCCATCAGCTAAAATAAGCGCATATTAACAGTTTACTTACAGTGCAAGACGTTCTTGATCTGCCGAAGTAAAGGAACAACTGTAAAGCTTTACAAAGTGAGCCTCTACTTCATGCCATTTTGCTTAAAATACACATTACAGTGCTCATTACTTATCTAGTTTTGACTTAAAACATTGTTTAGAGCTTTTTTCTCAAAAATACTATACACTGTTGTTCAAAATTTTATTGTACATTCCAAAGAATTGTCTTACCTCTGACAAAATGGATGGTCCAGTCCACTTCTGAAGCATGTGTGCACATGGCAGAATGTGCAGCCAAGATGGCGGAAGTGTAGAGTAATTAAAATCAAAGTGCTTTAATTAGTAAAATCTATTAGATTTAAAAATCTTTTAGGATACTCATATTTTTCTATTAAAATATGCTAAAGATATCGTTGCTTATTTTACCGTAAAAAAATATAAGTAAATTTAAATTACTTAACATCTCAAAAATGTTGAATTTTGCTTACACTGAATTAAAACCATGCATATGCATTTTTACTGAGTAACAGTTACTATCAGTGGCCTATTAGATACTACTTAACCCCAATCACACTTTTTTCAGTGTGGTCCTGTTGGCTTCATCAGTTCGTGATTTACAACTTTCGCTGGAGCGGTTTGCAGCCGAGTGTGATGCGGCCGGGATGAGGATCAGTTCCTCCAAATCCGAGGCCATGGTCTTGAGCCGGAAAAGGGTAGCATGCCCTCTCCGGGTCGGGGAGGAGGTCCTGCCCCAAGTGGAGGAGTTTAAGTATCTCGGGGTCTTGTTCACGAATGAGGGAAAACTGGAGCGTGAGATCGATAGGCGGATAGGTGCAGCATCCGCAGTGAAGCGGGCGCTGTACCGGTCTGTCGTGGTGAAGAGAGAGCTGAGTCGAAAGGCAAAGCTCTCAATTTACCGATCGATCTACGTTCCCACCCTCATCTATGGTCATGAGCTTTGGGTTGTGACCGAAAGAACGAGATCTCGGATACAAGCGGCTGAAATGAGTTTTCTCCGCAGGGTGTCTGGACTCTCCCTTAGAGATAGGGTGAGAAGCTCAGTCATCCGGGAGGGACTCGGAGTAGAGCCGCTGCTTCTCCACATCGAGAGGAGCCAGTTGAGGTGGCTCGGGCATCTGGTTAGGATGCCTCCTGGACGCCTCCCTGGTGAGGTGTTCCGGGCATGTCCCACCGGGAGGAGACCCAGAGGAAGACCCAGGACACGCTGGAGGGACTATGTTTCTCGGCTGGCCTGGGAACGCCTTGGGATTCCCCCAGAGGAGCTGCTCCAAGTGGCTGGGGAGAGGGAAGTCTGGGCCTCCCTACTTAGGCTGCTACCCCCGCGACCCGACCCCGGATAAGTGGACGAAAATGGATGGATGGATGGTTCATGAATGACTGTCAGGGGATTTTTGGTCAAAGTTTATGGATGTTTTGAACTACTATGGCTAATAATGTTAACTGCCCATGAACCATGGGTTTGAGTTACCAGAGAGTTATTGTCTCTCTCAAGACTCCAGTATAGCTCTGCGTAAGCCCATACGCGTGTCCGTATGCGCGTGCTGTACGCAGACAGTTCACCCGCACACCCCCAGCGTATGTTCTCACGTGCATTCTCGCATCAAATACTTGACGTCATTTGAGCAGCTGCAGCGCAGAGACGGGACAAATTGAGGTCGCTGATTGGTCATTTGCTGACACGCCTACTGCATTGATTGACAGGTCGGGAGGGGAAAAAAGACGGGGGCTGGCAGCTGCAGCGGTGTTCTGTGTTTATATGTTGTTAATAAAAAGTTCTAAAAAAAACCAGGGGATTTTTGGTCAAAGTTTATGGATGTTTTAAACTGCTATGGCTAATAATGTTAACCTGCAGCCCACACATCAGACCAGCCCACCAGGAAATCTACAGAACCTCCCACAGCCACGCTGGACCTGATTTTAATTCGCTTGTGACAAATTTGTTCATTTCTCATCATTTCAGTCATGGAGTCAAAGGAGGAGGAAGCGATCACTGCCTTTTGGCAAAACAAAACAAAAGAAAAGGCCATATCAGGGATGAAGAAGGGGAATTTAATACATTGGTGTCACATACAAAACAGTCCGGCGCCGGGCAGTTTATTGTGCGACAACGCATTTGTGTACGTGGTCGTAAAATTTGAGCTTTGCGCGTACATGCCCTCCGGGGATATGCTTGTGCCTCTGCGTAGTACGTGCGTACAGCTGAGTGGACGTACGCAGAGCTATATGGGAGCCTTCAGAGGGAGCGGGCGAGGTCATCAGTGTCTGCCTGTGCTGGGAGCTGATAATTGTATTTTAAATGCCATAAATATTATTTATGTCATTATTTGATATGTTTTGTTTACACGTGTGTTACATTGTTATTTTGAATATTAATTTTTGTGTAAGTTACACTGAGTAGGAACCATTTTTCAGTACTATGTTGCACTGGGGACATTTTAAGTTGTTGCAACTTGCAACCCTCCTTCAAGAAAGCATGTGCAGCAGGAAAAGTTTGATGCTTTGCCTAAAGGTTTTTAAGAAGTTAAGCTGCCCTTTTTCTTACTAAGATTTACTTTTGTTCCAGCTGACTCATTTCCTCTTTGTTTCTGTGCATCCAGCAAGGTATGTTTATTTGTGTTATGTTGCATATTTGTAGTAAATTTGTGTGCAATATATGAATACAGTATGTACATTTTGTTTGTTTGTTTGTTTATTTATTAATTTCATTTCAATTAAAACAAGACATATTCAAAACAAATAAACAAAATACCTATAAAATGAAAGGCAGCAGAAGAAGAATGAATTCTTATCATTTCTGCCCCTTCTTAACAATATCAAATCAAAACAATCATTTCAAAATAACATAATACAACAAACCACAAAATGTATTACAATTATTCAGTATAATTTCTTAATATTAGCAAAACATATATATATCTCGTCAGCAAAATATTATTTATCTTTTTCTTAAATAGAACCAATGATTTCTCCTTTTTGGCATCATCATTCAAACTATTCCATAAACTAATACCCTTCATTAAAGTAGACCTTCCCTTTAAACTTGTTCTATACCTCGTCTTTACAAAAATATCTGTTCCCTTTAAATTATAACAACTATTCCTTTTAACAAAATTCACTTGTATATTCGACGGTAAATTTTGATTCTGAGCCTTGTACATCAGTAATAGAATATTGTAATCAAATCATAAAACTTAAGAATTTTCAGTTGATAAAACAAAATACTTGAAGGATGATGATAATGCTTTCTTGAGATAACTCTTATAACTCTTTTTTGTAAAATAAAAATAGACTTGGTTGCAGTTTTACAAGCTGTACCCCAGATACCAACACATAAAATCAAATGTGGCACAACAATTGTATTGTACAGCAAACACAATGCCTTGTCAGTCAGAAATTCCCGTACTTTATAGCACTGCCATAGATTTAGAGATTTTAGTTCTTACAACATTAATGTTTTTTCCATGACAATTTATCGTCAATAATCACTTCCAAGAACTTTACTTCACTCACTCTACTTATCTCGACACCATCAATTTTGAAAAGAAAATCTACAGTTGGCTTTTTTTGGCTAAATATCATATAGTTAGTTTTTTCAATGTTCAATGATAATTTGTTTAATTTAAACCAAGTTTGAATTTTTGCAAACTCCATCCTCATTAATTCGAACATGTGATTCAGGTCTTTACCAGAACAAAAGAAAGTAGTATCGTCTGCAAATAAAACACACTTGAGGATACTAGACACCTTAACTAAATCGTTTACATACAATATGAACAGCTTAGGCCCAAGAACTGAACCCTGCGGCACTCCACATGACACATTGCATGGATGAGATCTAATATCGTCGATCTGTACAAACTGTTTTCTGTCTTTTAAATAACTAGATATCCATTGTATGGCTTGACTTCTAATACCATATTGTTTCAAATTTTCAATCAAAATAGTGTAATCAATGGTGTCAAAAGCCTTTTTTTAAATCAACAAATAGACTTACACAATATTGTTTATCATCTATCGCTGTTGCAACCTGTTCCATCAAGTCCATAAGAGCCAAACACGTTGAATTATTAGATCTGAAACCATACTGACCATTACTCAAGATATTGTGTTTTTCAATAAATTTGTCCAGTCTGGACACAAATAATTTTTCAAGAATTTTGGGGAACTGTGGCAACAACGATACAGGTCTATAATTATTGAATAAACATTTCTCACCATTTTTAAAAATTGGAATCACCTTAGCAATTTTCATTCGTTCTGGGAATATACCTTTAGAAATTGATAGATTACAGATATATGTAAATGGCTCTATAACATAACTTATTATCTCCTTCACAACCATCATATCCATTCCTTCACAATCTTTGGATCTTTTATCAGCAAATTGTCCAACTACTTTCATTATTTCTTCCTTACTATTTCCATTTTGTACATTGTTATGCATTTTGAACAGTTGGACGGTGGATCTGAGGGCGTGCCCCAGAGGCCATCTTAGTACCAACATAACTGCTTTTTTTCCCCCACTTTGGAGTAAGCTGTTGGGGAAGAAGCAGTTTTGTTTGATGTTTCCTCAGACTGATGAAGCCTTCTGGATAGAGGGCGAAACGTCTCAGCACAAAAAAAGAAACCGGCCAGATGACCTGACTGAAAATTTTTGGATCTACTGGAACAACATAACTCATTAGGAATGATTGAGGTCGGGGTGTTTAAGTGTTGCATCAATCCTATTTGGTCTAGGCCTCGCTCAGACTAGCAATTAGCTCATCAGCATGGTAAGAGTTTAAACCTGTTTTTACCAGCTGACATCTGTCAAAGAGCTTTCTTCAATAGTCATCATTGTTTCATAGCGTTTCCACAGAACCTCACTTCTAATCTGAACCTTTAGACTCATTACACGAACTATAGTAACATCCTTTTCTGTCCTCTCATAAATCTAACTATGGCCTATTATGCCAACATTACAAGAAAAAAAAATACAAACCCATATTATGTACCGTATTTTTTGGCAAATAAGTTGCTCTGGAGTATAAGTCTCATCAGTAAAAAAAAAAAAAAGCATCATGAAGAGGAAAAAACATATATGTCACTTTGGCATGTAAATCACATTTATTACGTGTCACCGCTGACCCGTCATGCTTATTATGCCTTTATTATGCCTTTATTTAATAGTCAAAACAGCTTTATTTTGCCTGGGCAGCACCGCAACATCCATCCATCCATCGCGACCAGAGCCACTAGCTCTCCAGTGTTCTTCTGCCTGCACCAGCTGAGTAAAGTGAACGTGCATGGGAGGACTTACCGTTGCAGTTCTTAGAAATTTAAAGCATCAGTCAAAAATGGCTTTATGAGTATGGAAAAAAATCAACCAAATATAAGTCGCTTTGGTGTATAAGTTGCAGGACTGACAAATCTATGCAAACTTAAACGACTTATATGCCAGAAAATATGTTATAAACTACAGGTAGTCCTCGGGTTACGACGGCCTCGACTTACGATGTTTCGCGGTTACGAATGCCCTCCCATTGAAAAGCATTGTTCGAGTTTTTTTTTTCATTCATTCAACCTTTATTTAGTCAGGTAAATCTTTTGAACCTCATGGGCTCATTTACGAAAGCGACCTGCTAAAACTAAAGAACAATGAACAGCAGTGATAGAATTTCATTAAACAATAAACAAACAAACAATAAACAATAGAAAACAAAAAGAGAGAAAAAAAAATTTTTTTTTTAACAAAGTATCAAAAAACTAGCAAAACATTATAAGGTAGACGTATAAAATCAAAGACAGGAACAAATCTGCATTGGTTTTTGCCAGGATTCCAACAGATTCTGAAAACCATTTAGAGAAGTCAAGGAGTTACGCGGTTTATGTGCCTTCACACCAAAAAATACGGTATCGAAACTCACCGGAGAACAGTGGAAATTTACAGGAGGTTTACAGGAGGGATGGGGGAGAGTAGCTTGACGCAGTCAGTGGAAAATTACGGAGACCTCATTGTTTGGACAGGAGCAGAGGAGGTTAGGAGGGTGGTTTTTGTCACCAGATGGCAGAAACAGCAGCGCTGAACCGGAGGAGCAAGAGCTAACATGCTAACAGGCCTTACTGTAAACAGTCTGGACCGCGTGAACTACAGGCAGCCTCAGATGTTGGAGGGACACAGAGCTAACATGCTAACAGGCGGAGGAACGGCTTCACCAGCATCCCAGTAGGCCATTAACTCCTTTTTCCCTTCATTATGGCTCCAAATGTAAGTGGTTTTTGACAATTATGTAGAGAAATGTGTTAGGATAGGCTAAGTGCTTGGTAAAATACAGTACTGTAGGTATGAGGTACCGTTTGGATGTATTTTCCGACTTACGTTGATTTTCTAGTTACGGCGGCGCGTAGGAACGGAACTCCTTCGTAAGTCGGAGACTACCTGTACTTGATTTTGTTTGCAAAGCAAGGACATAGAAGGCAATGAAAAAACGTGTACCACTTAAAGAGGCAAGCAGTTCTAAAATCGGATCCTATCATTCACAAGATGAATCACCGTGTCTGAATTAATATCTGTTTCACAGTGCTTCCTGCTACTCTCCTCCTCAGCGCCCGCGAGCCAGGCGTCAGAGTGAGGGCCAGGCTGCACAGCCCTATCACTCACACCAGCACTCACTCACATCGGCATTACCACGCCTTTATCTCGCCTCCTGCAGCCCGCCGCGGACAGCCGCCTCTGGGTCCTCCAGGCTTCTTTACTAATAAACTACTCCTGATCAGTCACTGTGCACCTCTGCCCGTGATCAAAGAGCCAATTAATGGAGTGGAGAAAGGTGAAGCATTCAAATAATGGAGACAGCTGTTTTTCTCTGTTTGAGAAAATCCATTTTGTATTGTTATCAGCGTCAAGCAGCACCCCTCTTTTCAAACCAGCGCTTAATTCAAGTCGGCATCTGCCTCTGCCTGGTTTGATAAGAGAGAGCGGGAGCGAGAGAAAAAGGTTCAGAGCGAAGAAAAGGAAGACGAGGCAGAGAAATAGAAAAGAGCCGTGGTCACAATGAACTTTATGTGGAAGAATGTGGCAGCAATATCACAGCAGTCCAACTCATCCCTGAGCTTAATCACTTCTAAAGTGGTTCAACACAGAGATAAGGATAGGGGATGGGGTCATAAAAAGGCTGTGCTTCAGAGCTGACGAGCTGCTTTGTGGCTTCGCTGTCGCTCGTTTTGAAAGGGAGCTGCTGATTCCAGCTCTTTGAGGCCCATTACAATCTTGTCAGGCCAAAAGGTTAGTTAGGAGGGTTAATTGTAACTGTGATAAAGCAGCACTAGTTCCATCAGTGGCTCATATTTGAACTTCCCTTTAATGGTAATAGTTCATTCTGTCACTCTGGTGATGGTTTTCTGCAGCGTTGCAGATGCTTAGACTTTCAGGTTGCAGAGAGATTCTACATCACATGCTAGAGGTGGTTAAATTGTTTCTTATTCCGTGTTAGTAAGCACGCACATATCCAGTGTTAATAGAAAACCACAGCTTGCTGGAGGGCCTTATATCGACCTCAGGCTTGCCTTACAAAAGAACATGAAAAGATCATGATTGCCGCACTGAGACATGTAATGTGGTAAAATTACAGTATGTGTCGGCACCAAGAAAAGCGTTGAGTCTTGTCTCTGTTGTCGTGGTTACGGGGTGATGAATCCTGCTCTAGGCACTGCAGCCATTTAAAAAAAAAAATCTGTGATTTTTACAGTATTGTACCTCATGCAAGTTTAAAATTAACAAACAGTTTTCAAACACTGAACTATTTTAAGCTATTGTCACGTATCATTTGCAACAATAAATTATATTGTGCTTAAACAAGCAGAGATGAAAATAAATTACTTTGCACAGAATCTGCTTTGTATCTAAATGTAATGTTTCCAAACTGAACACAAGTCTTTGTTCTCCTTTTAATTTATTGGTGACATTTCCCAACACATGTTAAATATTTTGTTTAATGCAAGATAAAATATATGTTTCTCGGCTGGCCTGGGAACGCCTTGGGATTCCCCCAGAGGAGCTGCTCCAAGTGGCTGGGGAGAGGGAAGTCTGGGCCTCCCTACTTAGGCTGCTACCCCCGCGACCCGACCCCGGATAAGCGGAAGACAATGGATGGATGGATGGATGGATGAAGATAAAATATATAAATTAGGAACTCTGTTGAAAAAAAAAAAGGAACTCAATTTCTGTCTATGCAAAGGTTATTTTGTTGTTTGCATATTGGTAAGACTGTAAAAAAAAAAAAGGAAAGGATCTTTCTAGCATGACAAATGGCTGAATCCGTTCAGCTTAAAATGAAGTAGCTTTACTAAAGAGCAATGTAAGCAGCAAGAAAAACTAAAAGTAAAGTGTAAAATTAGAGTAGAATGTAGACTTTATCTCAAACTAAATAAAAAATAGTCTCATTCCCCCTGTCAGGGCGTACGACAAAGACTTGATACATGCACTGTGTACATTCACTTCACATGCTGCTTTGTCACTTTACTACAAATGACAATGTCAGGACCTCCATTTTATTTTATAGATATACTTTTTATTTTTTTTACTGCTGTAATACAAATTAGGACAGTATCATACCTTTATTATTTCATTTTATGCCAATGTTTATTAAATGTTTTAATGTTTAAATGGTTAATGTTGCACCAGGGGTCTGAGAGTCCTGTGTACGTCCTGTACATGTTGCAGTTTTGACAATAAAGTTGACTTTGACTTACAGGTGCATGTAAGTATTTCTTACACTCCTCAAATGTTATAACTCAAGTTATCACCCACCTTTCATGGTGGAGGTGATCATGCAATTGTAGTGGGAAATATGCATTCCATTAATAAATGTATATACGTAGATGCAGAACATTTATTTCAATGCAGGCTACATTTACCTGATGTGTTAAAAAATCAAAATGTACACTTTAGGAACTTTTTCATTTGTTACTTACTGTCAGTGGTGGGCACAGTTCTGCTAACCACTAACAACTGATAGTGGAACAAATTTGTCGTTTAACTGATTATCGTTTTTGCTAACTTTGGTAATCCTTGTCAGAATTAGCTTCTGCTAAATTAGGTTTTGCCAACTTTAAGTCTGTTGACAACATTCACACGCTTGTTCTTGTCTGTTTCCACTTTCCTCCACCTGCGTAATATCACTAAGATCAGAATTTTTTTTAATCTAAAAATGATGCAGAAAAACTGGTTCATGCACTTGTCATATCTAGACTGGACTATTGTAATGGTTTGTTATCTGAGTGTCCAAATACTTCTTTAAAACGTCTTCAGTTGATCCAAAATGCCGCTGCCAGAGTCTTAATGGAGTTAGTAGGAGAGCTCATATCTCTCCAGTTTTAGCTTCTCTCCACTGGCTCCCTGTCAAATTTAAGATATAATTCAAAATCTTATTCTAGCCTACAAAGCCCTCAACATCCTAGCTCCATCTTATATTACAGATCTTATTGTTCCATATTTTCCAAAGCACTTTGCTCTCAGACTGCAGGCTTATGTGTGGTTCCTGGAGTTTCCAAAAGGCTCCTCTCTTGTGGAACCAACTTCCAGTTTCTGTCCATGAGGCTAACACGGGTAATGTAAAATTTGGGTAATTATAATTTTAGGTAAAATATAGAAAGGTGAAAACACTAACCGCTACAAAGACATTTAAACATCCAAGCTTGAAATAAAAGTCAAAACTTGTTGGAAAATGGACTGTTAAAACAACAAAATAGTTTTCTCACCATCAGGGCCCAGATCCCGTTTAACCTCAGAGAATGACTGCCACTCTGAGTCAGACTGCATAGTAACTCAATCACCCCCGACTCCAGAATGGGCTTCAGTCACATGCAAAACAACAAGTTTCAATATTACACGTTATGGATTTTATGTATTTAAGACATTAACCTTCTCTGTCTCTGATATGGTCTGATTTTTCAGCACCTTTAAGCATTATTCCTTCAAAGGGCATTTTAGGTTTTTAAAGCTTGGCTAACGATGAGCTGAAAGCATTGACCTTGAATTCATTGAAAACAAGTGTGAACTCATTTTGACAAGCAGTATGCCTATGTCCTAGGGCTGGGCCATATCATATAGTTCACGATAATACAGTACCGGTTAAAAAAAAAAGCTTGCCCGGGCAAAAAAAATGACGATATGATATGCTAATTTCATGACGTAATACGTCAGGGCGCCCCGCCCCCTTAACAACCGAGCGCTTCTAACGACCAAACCGAACTGCGTACCCCCCTCCACCCATCTGTACTGGTGTAACGCTAATTAGCTATGCGCAATACTAGCTAATGCTAATGCTAAACAAACAACGCGCATCTCAGCTTCTCTCCATCCAGCTCTAAACTGCAGGTACAAACATCCCCCTCCCCCCACCCCTCTCTGAGCTGCCGGTGCGGGCATCGTCTCCCCAGCTCTAAACTGTCGGTACAAACACGCGCAGCTCAACTGTCTCTTGAGTTCCACAGTCGGTCCACGGACCAAGAGGCAGGTGATCAGAGACAGATCAGTCAGAGAAATGAATCATTCCTGCAGGAACAGAGGAAGCTGAAACACCAACAAGCTTCAGGATCAGCTGATCACCTTGTTACAAGTTCTGGAAGTTATAGCTCATTTAAAGGCGACATATTTTTATTGAATGTTTCATTTATGCTCAACAGATCTTAAGCTTCATTTTATTTAGTTGTTTTAGGAAACTACACCTGCACTTTAGTTTTTGTGGTGGATTTTGTGGATCTATATTTTGTGCAGACTTTTTCAATCTAAATAACAGAAGGATCTTTTTTTATATACTTGGAGACTGAATACTTTACTAAATAAAGTAATTTCAGTAAAATTACCCCTTGTGATTTTTTATTTTATTTTATATACTACTGCAAAGCAACATGTTAAGTTAATTTTGTCAAATAAATAACTTTGATTTCTGTATTTTTATTTATTTTTTTATATCACGAAATTTATCGTTATTGTCAGAATGCTCTGAAATATCACAATATAATATTTGAGCCATATCGCCCACCCCTTTGGTGACGTATTTCCGGTCCTGGAGCGCACAAATCTATTCCATAGAGGAGTTCAGTGTCTTGCCCAGAGACACTTCAGTATGTGACGGCTGGTGGAGTGGAACCCCCAACTCTTACATTGGAGGAGGACTGCTCTAACCACTCAGCCACAGCCGCCCCGAGTGGTGAAGGCTGCACAGAAGACTCTTGGAGTCGACCTCCCCACCATCACAGACTTCTACACCTCCAGATGCAGGAAGAGGGCCACTTGCCACCCCACTCACCCAGCACACACACTTTTTGCCCCACTCCCCTCAGGCAGGAGGAGCATTACGTGTAGAACCACTAGACTGAGGAACAGCTTCTACCTTGAGGCTGTCAGATTCATTAATCTCTAATCAGGATAATCACTGGGGGAAAAAAATCACATCATGCTGCCGATTTATTTCATACTGCTGTGTCATTTGTACTCATCTGCTCACATAGACTCATGTCAGTGCTGCTGTTCAGTGTATTGTTTTTCTACTACTAGTGCTTAGTCAAAGTACACTGTAGCCTGGCCTGAAAATAAATAAAGCAACTAATCTAATCGGGACTCAGAGCAACCTTGAAAAGAAGGCTGACTGTAAACTTCTCCTGGAGTCGAAAGCTGTTGAAAACTGTCGCTGCCCCCCCTCCCCCCAGAGGTCTCTGTGTGCATTCAGATGGAGCCGAGCTGAGGCCATCTGCAGACTGTGCTTATCTGAAATGATTACTCACGGACTATCTCCCTGCTTGCCATCAAATGCAACATGTCTTTGTCTTTATCCGTGCTGAAGCTGGTAGAGTTTTTTCGACTTTATCATAGAGTGTCCTAAGACAAAATGTGATAGATTCTTTTTTGAATACCAATGATTATCCGACTGTATGTTCCTTTTTCCATATCTGATTGTTGGCGGCGCGGTTTTATACTGCTGCGGCTTCCGTGCGTATGTCCCTCTTCGGATGGTGCGTGCGCCAATTGCAAAACTTTGTACCTTGGTGCAAATATGCCAATAAAGATATATTCTATTCTATTCTATTAGCATGTTTTTAGTTTAACGTTTTTCTTAGTTCATATCTTAGATCTTATTACAGTTTTTCTTCTACATTTTATACTTTTGTTGGATGTAACTGGGACCCTGTGTACACAATTTCATTCCACCACGTACCACATGTGATGTATATGACAAATAAAGAAAGTGACTTTTTTTAAAAACTTTGATCCTTTCCACCAATATTCTTGCTCAGTACAGTATAGGATATTGAGACAAAGTAAAGATTGAACACAATCTGCTGGCCTCCATAAAAAAAAACTACCGGCAACTGAAATAAACAACATTGTTTTAGTACCGTTTCCACCTCTGGAAAAAAACAAAAACATTTGGGAAGCTTTAATTCTTAACATGTTCACTTTATGTTTGGTGACATACCTCTTTGCTGGGTGAGAACTCCAGCAGTAGATTGCATAGTGTTGAAGAAGCCATAACCAATACTTCATCTGGAGCATTCTGCAGCAACTACACATAAAAGAAAGGTTACAGTATTGTGTATTTTCTATTTCAATTTAATTTCCTCATCTAGTTAGTCATTAACATTTGCTGAGTGAGAAACGTTCAAAAAGGCTTTCCTCCCCATCAGAGTAATCTGCTTTTGCACATATAAACTGACCTTCATGAGGGGTTTCCAGACAGCGTGATCGTGGAAGCTGGTTCTGAGCTGCTGAACAGATCGTGACAGACTGTGAAGACACCTACATGCAAAATAAATAAAGTGAACAATAAAATCTTTACTTGCTTAATATCCAGTCATTTATAAGATAAAACAAGTCTAAAACATCATCCTGGTTTAATAATAATAATACCGGTAATACATTTTAAATAAAACTGACAGCATTATTTTTTTTTTTTACTGTAAAACAACACATTACGAACAAATGTAAATAAAAGCCATCCATCCATCTGCTGCTTGTTCCAGATTAGGGTTGCAGGAGCAGCAGCTTGAGCAGGGAAGCCCAGATATCTCTTTCCACAGCAAACTCTTCTATGAGTTTTCAATGCAGGGTCTGCATGAAAACAGTTACACCCAAACTGGTGAATACACTAACATACCTTCAGACCTAGCCTGGTTAAAACCAGACCCTTGTCCTTCACTTCGCTTTGTACTAGGGTCTGGGATTTCTCCCATAGACAACGATTTCTCCGGTAGATTTTTGACCGGACCAATCAGAGAACAGAAGGCGGAGTTTTGAACGACGTCGACTGACGTCGTCAGTTAAAATGGCTGCCGCCACGAAGGAATTTTCATGAAAACAAGGTAAAAAACTATTATTTCTTTGCTGAGAAAAAATATATTTCTTAGCTGACGTTATATCAGAAGTGTTCCTGAGCTTAACAGTTCCTAAATCAATTCACGAAATGGTCAAATCTGCTGGATTTAAATTGTTTCGGTTTGACATTTTCCAAACAGCCTCGGGTGCGCTACGAAAATAAATGATAAAAAATCGAATTTTATCTCAAATGTTTCATCTAGGCCAACAGTCAGTAAATTAGAGCCATATAATTACACACTGGTAGCAGAAAAAATATCCACCGAGTGGTTTCTGAGCTATTTATCTGATAGCCTGGACCTCGCCAGGCTAAACTAACAAAACTCCGCCTTCTGTTCTCTGATTGGTCCGGTCAAAAATCGACCGGAGAAATCGTTTTCTATGGGAGAAGTCCCAGACCCTAGTACAAAGCGAAGTGAAGGACAAGGGTCTGGTTTTAACCAGACCTAGTATTTTATTGATTTTGTTCCTACATCATCTCCTTGAGTTGCCACCTTATCATGGTGGTGGAGGAGTTTGTGCACCTGAATGATCCTAGGAGCTATGCTACTGGGGGCAATTACCGTATTTTCCGGAATATATGTCGCAGCTTTTTATAATTTTTGCATGCCCTGCGACCTATATTCAGGTGCGACCATTTATGGCTTTTTATAAAATAAGCTGATTTGTAATCCTTTATTAACAAAAATTAAACTGAGACACACTCTTACAATAATGTCAGCTAACAAATATATTTTTAGGTGTTTATCCTGCTAAAATTATTCATTTATTAAAGAAAAGTTCAGCTCAGACACATATTTGCTATAATTTTTATCAAACAAATAATTGTTTTTAAGTGTTAATCTTCTTAAAAGCCTTGCTGTGCGCTCCTGTGGCAGACATTTGCAGCAGAGCTAAACACGGTCCACATTTTGACGTAGGTGCGACCTATATTCAGGTGCGACCTATATATGGATTTTTCAAATTTTTGGGCAATAATTGGACAATGCGACCTATATTCCAGAAAATACGGTATATTTGCCCCTGGTAGGGTCTCCCAAGGCAGATTGGTCCTAGGTAACAGGCCAGACAACAAGCGATTCAGAATACTTTTGATGGACAACACAAATCAAGTAACTCAATGTCCCTTGCCAGGACGTGGGTTACTGGGGCCCCACCTTGGAGCCAGACCTGGGAGAGGGGCTTGTCGGCGAGCGCCTGGTGACCGGGTCTCTACCCATGGGTCTTGGTAGGGCTCAGCACAAAGGAGCAGCATGGGTTTGCCTTCCTGTGGGCCCACCACCTGCAGGAGGGACCATAAAAGTCGAGTACACGATGCCATGGGCAGTGGCTGAAGGTGGGGGGCTTGGCGCTCTGACTCTGGCTTACAAAGCTGGATCTTGGAGAATGGAATGTGACCTCTCTGGTGGGGAAGGAGCCTGTGCTCGTGCATGAGGTTGAGAGGTACAGACTTTGAATAGTTCGGCTCACATGACTCTTCTTTCGGTGTCAAGTTGCGGTATCGGCTGTAACGTGACACGTGGTTTCAGCACACAGGCAGGTAAAACACAGACATATGACAAACAGACTACAGTACGTGTTTACACACAGAGTTGTATGTCTATGCTTCTGGTTACGCCCACAGACAGGGTTCACGTGTGTAACGCGTGGCATTGAATGGCTTCAATTTATGAGCGTAAAGTTGCTCCGTGTTTGCAAGGAGAGAGGACGCAGCCTCCCCTCCTCCTCTCTCAGCGTTAAAGTCAGCCTGTGCATGTTGAAAGGCCTGATTCAACATTCCACCTCCAGAATCCTCTTCATCAAAGAATTCCGAGGACGGCTCTGTGTCTGGGATTTCAGCTGGTAATTTGACGTTTGTTAACGTTACTGCAGCTTAATACATGCGAGTTAAACTAGAATCCATGTAACGCTAACTTTAAGATATTGGTGTGGAGCTTTATTTTATGGCTATGTAGCTAGCTAAAATCAGAAGCTAACTAAAGATTGACAGTAACAGATGAAGCTTAGCTTGTAAAAATGTGCTCATCCATCCGGTCAGCTGGTTAAACAGGTCACCTAATGTTCACTGTTCGTTTATGTTAATGTTCTCCTCACAGGAACCTCTGACCCTGATCTGAGGAGAACAGAGACTGACAAAAGAAAAGTGAGATGGGGGTGGGGGGCACTGCTTTTTTCTACAGTGGAGGCTGCATGGTGGAGGTAAGTAATGGTGAATCCAGACCGAATGCGTTTTCTACTGCAGGAGCGTCCAGTTTACATGCAAAGTCAATGGTGGACGCACCTCCAGGCGCCTCCTGGCGTCTTGCGTCACGTCGCGTGCGTGTTGAGCGTGCTGGAGAGCGATTTCCGTGCACGTGAACCCGCGTCAACCTCCAAAGCACGCCTCCAACATGCTGAAGATTTCGCCGTTCAACTTTCAAACGCCGCTCAAACTCTACCCGATTGGTTGGTGTGTCAACCAATCAGGGAGAGTCGGGGGAGAAGAGAGGGGGTCAGGGGGAGAGTCCCTATGTGACGCGGAAACCAGTGACGCGGAAACCATTGCGCATGTGACGTATTGTTTGTGGAACACAGAAAAAACCCGCGGAGTCATGGAATATGGAAGAGAAACTCATTGTAGCTGTGTGTTCGCGACAATTCCTTCACAACCAGTCAAGTCTGCTCCACAGAGACAGAAATAAAGAGCTCCTCGCCTCGCGGAGTGCATTGACGACTCGGTACACCGGTAAGCTCCTCCCCCACACCCCCGCAGCAGCAGGGTTGCCAGATAAACATGAATTTTATTTATTTATTTTTACCCCTTTTCAGTGCAAATGTTCACTAAACTCAACACATTATTAATCTTATCAGACCCTCACGCAGCAAATATGACAGTTTGGGTAAAATAAATAAAAAATAAGCAACAGTACTAGATGATTAATTAATTCTTATCTGGCAACCCTGCGCAGCAGTTTTCTGGGTAGTTTCGCTTCTGGCTTTTTGGTCTGGACACAAAGTGCGTCCACTTGCGTGCGTGTCGAGCTTTTTTGCAGTTGAAATCGCGTTCGGTCTGGATGTACCATAAGCTAAATGATATTGTTGACCAGTTAAGCTTTTATCTCTCAGCCTAGATCATGGTTTTAGAGCATCAATAATACAGTCATTTTATTATTGATGTTTTGTGTTCTAATATCAATTAGGAAGATGATAAGAGCCCTAATCCCCAGAGAACCACAGAGAAGATTCAGGAAGAGATACAGAGATATAGAAGTCTGCCATCAAACTTCAGTGACTCCAGTGACCTGGTGGTGGAATGTGAGGGACACTATGCCAATGCTATCAAACTGGCAACAATGTATCTCTGAGTGTAACAAGCATCATCCACACTCTCAGAGCGAACATTTTCTACTGCTGGAGACACCATAAACCAGAAGCAAACTTGTTTGTATCCAGAGAAAGCAAACATGTTGAAGTTTCTGAAGAAAAACTGTTAAGTGAAAAGTTCCTCAGTATGTAGCAGTGAGCATTAGACAATGACGTGTCACTGGTTTGCAACTGTTCTTTTGACCTGGAAATTTTTTGTTTATTTTTATGTAAAAAACTGCATGGAATGGAAAAATACCGAAGCTAAAAATAAAACTCACGATCTGTACTATAATGTGTAACTTAATTTTCTTCTTGTTAGAATTGATGTTAATTACAAAATTGGTACTGAAAAAAGAACCCTCCAGGAATCGACACCAAACTGAAGGTACCGACACAGGTATCAATACCAATTTTTTTTTAAATGTACCCAGCCCTAGCTGTTTGTTCTGGACACTCGGGTAGAGAGAGGAGATGAGCCGTCAACTGAGCACCACCTGGTAGTGAGATGGATCAGATGACGGGAGAAGATGCCAGAAAGATCAGGTAGACCCAAATGTGTAGTTAGGGTTTGCTTGGAACGCCTGGCAGAAGAACATGTCAGAAAGATCTTCAACTCACACCTCTGGGAGAGCTTTAATAGCATTACAGCTGGGGCGGGGGGCATTGAGTCCGAAGAGGCCATGTTCCATGCCTCAATTTTTAAGGTAGTTGCTTTGAGCTATGGATGTAAGGGTTGTCGGTGTTTCTCGCGATGGCCATCCACAAAATCTGTGGTGAGCACTCCAGGTTAAGGAGGCTGTCAAGTTGAAGAAGAAATCCTATCAGGCTTGTTGGCTGGTAGGACTCCAGAGGCAGCTGAGGAGCACCGGAGTGCCAAACGGTCTGCAGCCTTGGCTGTTGCTGAGGCAAAAGTTCAGATGTAGGAGGAGTTCAGTGAGGCCTTGAATAGAGACTCTTGGTTGGCTCCGAGGAGTTTCTGGCAAACCATCAGGTGGCTGAGGAGGGGAAAGCAGCACTTTACTGTGTTCAGTGAAGGTGGGGGTACTGTTGACCTCGACCAGTGATGTTGTCGGGAGGTGGAAGGAATACTTCTCGGACTTTCTCAATTTCACCAGCACGTCTTCCACGGAGGAAGTGGAGTCGGAGGACTTTGGGGTTGGTCTGTCCATAACTGTGGCTAAGGTCTCCGAGGTAGTTAAAAAGTTCTGCAGTGGCAGAGCTCCGGGAGTGGATGAGATACACCCTGATTTCCTTAAGGGTCTGGATGTTGAGGGGCTGTCTTGGTCGACACACCTTTGCAACTTTGTGTGGACATCTGGGGCAGTGCCACTAGACTGGCAGACTGGGGTGGCAGATCCCCTCTTCAAAAAGAGGGACGTGCGTTCCAATTATAGGGGCATCACTTTCCTTAGCCTCCCTGGTAAGGTCTATTCAGGGCTACTGGAGAAGCAAGTCTGATCGTTGGTCAAACTTCAGATCCAGGAGGAACAATGTGGGTTCCGTCCTGGCCGTGGAACATTGGATCAGATTGTTACCCTCACTAGGGTCCTTGAGGGTCATGGGAGTTTGCCCATCCAGTCTAAATGTGTTTTGTGGACTTGGAAAAGGCATTTGACCGTGTTCCTCGGGGTACACTGTGGGGGGTGCTCCGTGAGTATGGGATTCAGAGCCCGTTGTTACGGGCTGTTCAGTCCCTATACAAGAGGTGCGAGTTTGGGTCACATTGCCGGTAGTAAGTTTAACCCCTTCAGGGTGGAAGTTGGACTCTTTCAAGACTGCCCGTTGTCACAGATTCTGTTCATAACTTCTATGGACAGAATTTCTTGGTGCAACCAGGGGGCAGAGGGATTCCTGGTTTGGTGGCCTCAGGATTCCATCTCTACTCTTGGCAGAAGATGTGGTCCTGTTGGTGTTGTCGTGCCATGATCTTCATCTCTCACTGGAGCAGTTTCCAACCAAATGTGAAGCGGCTGGGAAGAAAATCAGCACCTCCAAATCTAAGGCCATGGTCCTCAATCCGAAAAGAGTGGATTGCTCTCTTAAAGTCAAGGGAGAGGTTCTTCCTCAAGTGGAGAGTTCAAGCATCTTGGGGTTTTGTTCACAAGTGAGGGAAGAATGGAGCATGAGATTGACAGACTGATTGGTACAGCGTCTGCAGTATTGTGGGCTCTACCAGTCCGGGATGCCCTTCCTTACGCAACCACAGAACACCGCACTACCACAGCCCTCTGTGTAGAGCAGAGAGCTGCTATCTAGGGTGCCTGGGGAGCAGATGGTGGAAGTTAAGGGCCTTGCTCAAGGGCCCAGAGTGGGGCAAATGAGGGTAGAGGCAGGTGTAGGTGCTTCACCTATCCCACCCACATTTTTTTATGTTGTCAGTACTGGAAGTTGAACCAACAATCTTACGATCCCAGGCCCACCTTCTCTAACTTTTGCGTCACCACTCCCCATAAATAAATAAATAAATAAATAAATATAT
>JBBPBX010001954.1:33953-57697 GCA_038048925.1 Garcialebias charrua | reverse complement strand
AATAAAACATACCTCTAGTCCCCCAGAATAAGAACAACCGGTCTAAAACCAGTGTACCGGTACTTAACATTAAGATGTAGGGTCTCATGAGATTATTTGTAACGTACAACCTGATGCTGTTAGTTTGACGAACTAATAGAGCTCGGCACTGGTGCTGCCGCTTTTGTTACGGAATATATTACTACTGCTAATTTTAATGCTTAGTATTTATTTTACTAATACTGTTCAGTCTTCTCTATACCATCTTGAATAGGAGGCTAACGGCTCATTGTAGAAGACTGAAATGTTTTCCCAACACAAACATTGCATATAGATGTACATTTTGATCATAATTTTAGAAAACCTCACCTGACTGCTGCTAACCGAACTTTAATGCTGGATTCTGATAGGCCACTAACTATTCGGTCCATCATGTTCTCCGTCTCTGTGATCTAAGGATGAAGATTAGAATTTTGAGCACATTTGCACAAAGTCCACTTGCAAGCAAAACCATAATGTTATGCATATACTGTACTACTGTCCTTGGAGAAAGAAACGAGGTACAACACATGAAGTATGGGGATATCACGCATTTGTGTGTTCTAGCTGAAGACACCCTAATCACGCCTTTGGTAAAATTATGTGATATTGCCAAGTGACAGGTGCCTACACTACATATCTATCATCATCTTTATTCTTCAGTTCAATAGCCGCTCTTCACCAAGCCCAGCTGTGCAGTGGGGCAGTCAGGTCTTGTACCTCGTCTCTCTTTACAAGGGAACAGTAGTTATCATACATAACATTATGTTCCCTTCCAGTTGATTTCCACGGTACAACACATGAACTATGGGACATATATAAATATCCTGCAGAGCAGCCATCAAACCTGGGTCAAATACAGCATTCTACTGCAACACTTTTGACCCAGCAGAAAGAAAAGAATGAGCCACAGAAGGGGCTGTCACATCCAAATGATAAAACTGAACAAATGTGGGCATTGAACCAGCTGGTCCTAGCACAGATGTCACTCACAGGCACCCCTCTAAATGAATCCCAAGACAGTTTTACTCCCGTGGTGGAGTGTGCACCAAATGAAGGAATTGGGAGATCCCTGCTGTGGTAAACTAGAGAAAAAGCTTCCACAGTCTAAAGGGAGAGTCTCTGTCTGGGTAGACTTGCCCTTGGCTGGGCTAGCATCACACACAAACAGATGATAACACAGTGTGTGGCAGGGCACATGTAGGGCACAAAATATGCAACCTACTTGGACACTTCAGTATCCAGTATCCTCAGTAGATAGGATATCAAGTATCCTACCTACTGAGGGTTGAATAATCATGGACCTGTAGTCTGAAGGTATAATCTTTAGGAAACATTCTGCATTTAGTCACAGGTTGAACTTGTGAAGATCAAGTGAAAACTAGAAGCAAGAGGGATTTACAGATTCATTTTGCAGTTGTCAGTGCAAGAAGCAGGGCAACTTTATAGTAAAGAAACCTCATATCTACCAATTCCAATGGTTCAGGGGGGTAGCAGAGAGTCTCGAACACCACAGTAAGATCCCAGTAAAAGATACTGATTTAATAACAGGTTTTAGTATTCAACCCTCTTTCAAGAAATGCAATGCCAGAAGATGAGCACCTGGGATGACCTCATCAAAACAAACATGGCAGGTGGAATTAGCTGTCTGGCAAAACTTAACTGTGGAAAAAAAGAGGACAACAATATCCAACAACTCGCAGAAATATTAAAACATCAATTGTTGAGCACTGAAATGGAGCAATGTGCTTGACCCCTTATGAGTCGGGGATTATCCATTATCAGTGTATTATCCATTATCTAGTGGATAATGCCTGTGCACTCTGGATTGATGCTACCACAGCAGGAGGATGCCCATTGGCTAGCAAGCAGGACCTTTCAGCAGGTAGGCATACAGCTTCCACAATTCTAGTTGTTCATTAAATGTCTTTTGAACAATTGTGAGAAACATTTAACAGGCCCAAACTGGAAGGTTTTAGTGCAACTATAGCGTGGTTTGGGAAACTGTGCTTTGAGGGACTGAGTGGAGGAAACGCACCGCCTTATAGGGCAGGAACCACGAACAATAAAATCAAGACACCTACTGGGCTGTAACTGACAAAGTGCAGTCAGTCTTACAGCTAGGAGAATTGTGTCTTCTTTATCTGAGATGTTAAGACTGTCTGAAGACCCTGATGCATGCTCAATAATCCAGGTAGAAAAATCTAAAAAAGCTAAGTCTGGTCCTCTGGACACTGGAAAAAAAAACCTGTAGAAACGTTTCGTCTTTCGTCCGAAAGACTTCCTCAGACTGAGGAAATCTTTTGGATGAAAGATGAAACGTTTCTACAGTTTTTTTGCTTTGTTTTGTTTTCTGAATGTCCAGAGGACCAGACTTAGCTTTTTTAGACCGTCTAAAGACTTGCAGGGACTTGATCCAGGCCAAATGGTAAGTAGCTTGGCCATGGTTCTGAAGCTGTACTGGATAGGAGCTCAGACTTACAGGCAATGCCACTCTCTTCAAAGAAAGTGCTGGTACAAACAGTTTGTGCATGCTCATCATGCCATGTCTGGAATTATAGAGTGCAGTGCTCAAGTGTACTTCTTCCTCAGCTCAACTTTTGCCTGTATGGAATCGAAAAATTGTCCAAACAGTCCACTAGCCATCCCTGGTTCATCTAGGTTAGGGGTGTGCAACTGTTATGATCAAAAGAGCCATTTCTGTCCCTTTATATAAATATGTATAGTTTTTTTTCCCTCCATTTACCCTTTAATTATCCAGGTAGTCTCATTGAGCCACGAGAACTCATTTTCAAGAGAGACCTGTTCAGGGAGCAGATGGTGGGGGTTAAGGGCCTTGCTCAGGGGCCCAGAGTGGGGCGAATTAGGGTGGAGGCAGGTGTGGGTGTTTCAACTTTTCCACCCACATTTTGATGTCGGTACCAGGGCTTGAACCGGCAATCTTCCGATCACAGGCCCACCGTCTCAGTTAATACCAATTTTAATAAAAATTAAAACATTGAGAAAAAAACCCCATTGAACTCTGAAGGTTTATGTGAGGAAAAATAATTATAGAACTTTGAAGTAATAATTCAAAAATTAGTAGTATTGTTAAAAAATTTTTTTTAAATTTGCCACACCAAAAAAAAGGTGAAAAAAGAAAAAGGAAAGCAAGAAAAGTGCCAAAACTACCGGTACCCTTTTCTGCTGTGGGTATAAAAAATATGTGCAGTTAAATTTTATTTCTGTTTTGATCAAAGCTTCAAAAGAGCTGCACCCTGACCAGACAAGTTCATCGTCCTCCAACAGACCATGAATGTCAAGGTCAATGCCGAGCACATCTTCCATCTCCCTAATGGAGGTCCGGTTAAAACTGAACTTGAGCAGCATTCTTTTCATTTTCAGCTAACCTCTACATACAGTATATGTAGTCTTCTCAGCTGGAAGCGGGGACCCTGTCCCTGACTGAAAAACTGTCTCCGCTAAACTCTGATAAAACAAGGTACCCAACTCAAGAGTACAGTACTAGGTCTTGCTGTGGGGCAGCAGCCTCTTACAGCATTTTCTACAAAAGCTTATCCAGGGTCAAATGATGAGGCTGGCAACAGGCAACAGAACACACATGCTCCGCCAACACTCTCTGGGCATGAATGATCCCTAAGCAGACAGTACAAAGCTACTTACCATTTGGCCTGGACCTTCTAACGGAACAAGAAGAACAACCTGAGGATGAGGGTAAATTAAACAGCTCTGCTACGCTCATGTTGGCTTTGCGCTGATGCCAAGCTACAAAAGCCAGAGAAAAAGGAAAACTCTAAACCAGTGCTTTGAGGGCAGGCATGTCATCCAGAGGCAGCCATAACCAACACCAACAGAGTACAGTAGTTGAGCTCATTCTGAGCAGCCTTTGTGAGGCACAGAGCCAACTAGAATTCAAGATGTGCTCTCAGTGAGGCGAAGAGCTTAATAACTGAGGAATGACTGTGATGACACTTGTAAATATCTTCCTCTGAAGATGTAGAGTGCAGGCAGGGCCTGTCACTTGTCGTCATCATGTTATTTGCACAAAGGAGTGATTAGAGGAGTCTTCAGCCGAGACACAAGAGGTTGTGACATCACCATACTTCATGTGTTGTACTGAGTAAAATGACTGAAAGGGAACCATGAGGGACAAAACCTTTTTGCGTATGTCTTCATCATTGGAGCCGAGGGAGGCGTAGAGTTTGAAAGCAGCTTGCCTTAGCTCATGTGCATGTTTCAGATCATGGTCCAACTGTAGATAGAAAAAAAGTAATAAAAAAACTTCTGATATATTTACAGTAATGGCATGTGGTATGCATTCATAGCTTTACGGATCAACATCTTTCAGTGGCTAAAAATAAAATTTCAAACGGTTACTTCAACGCAACTTATTATCACCATTGCCATCTAAAAGTATGAGCTCAGTTTTATCCCTTAACCCTCTAAAGGTCTTTTAACTTTATCCCTTAACCCTCTAAAGGTCTTTTAACTTTGTGAGAATAACTGTTCTGGGAGGGGGGATTGAGTACATAATGTCTGAAAAATACAGTTTAATAATGTTGTCAAATAGTCAATTTTTTAAGACTATCTCAGTCTGAAATATGTAAATGGTAAATGGACTGTACTTATACAGGTCCTTCTCAAAAAATTAGCATATTGTGATAAAGGTCAGTATTTTCCATAATGTAATGATAAAAATGAAACTTTCATTCATTTTAGAGTCATTGCACACCAACTGAAATATTTCAGGTCTTTTATTGTTTTAATACTGATGATTTTGGCATACAGCTCATGAAAACCCAAAATTCCTATCTACAAAAATTAGCATTTCATGAAAAGGTTCTCTAAACGAGCTATTAACCTAATCATCTGAATCAACGAATTAACTCTAAACACCTGCAAAAGATTCCTGAGGCTTTTAAAAACTCCCAGCCTGGTTCATTACTCAAAACCGCAATCATGGGTAAGACTGCCGACCTGACTGCTGTCCAGAAGGCCATCATTGACACCCTCAAGCAAGAGGGTAAGACACAGAAAGAAATTTCTGAACGAATAGGCTGTTCCCAGAGTGCTGTATCAAGGCACCTCAGTGGGAAGTCTGTGGGAAGGGAAAAGTGTGGCAGAAAACGCTGCACAACGAGAAGAGGTGACCGGACCCTGAGGAAGATTGTGGAGAAGGGCCGATTCCAGAGCCACCGTGCACAGGCGTGTGCAGGAAATGGGCTACAGGTGCCGCATTCCCCAGGTCAAGCCACTTTTGAACCAGAAACAGCGGCAGAAGCACCTGACCTGGGCTACAGAGAAGCAGCACTGGACTGTTGCTCAGTGGTCCAAAGTACTTTTTTCAGATGAAAGCAAAGTTTGCATGTCATTCGGAAATCAAGGTGCCAGAGTCTGGAGGAAGACTGGGGAGAAGGAAATGCCAAAATGCCAGAAGTCCAGTGTCAAGTACCCACAGTCAGTGATGGTCTGGGGTGCCATGTCAGCTGCTGGTGTTGGTCCACTGTGTTTTATCAAGGGCAGGGTCAATGCAGCTAGCTATCAGGAGATTTTGGAGCACTTCATGCTTCCATCTGCTGAAAAGCTTTATGGAGATGAAGATTTCATTTTTCAGCACGACCTGGCACCTGCTCACAGTGCCAAAACCACTGGTAAATGGTTTACTGACCATGGTATTACTGTGCTCAATTGGCCTGCCAACTCTCCTGACCTGAACCCCATAGAGAATCTGTGGGATATTGTGAAGAGAAAGTTGAGAGACGCAAGACCCAACACTCTGGATGAGCTTAAGGCCGCTATCGAAGCATCCTGGGCCTCCATAACACCTCAGCAGTGCCACAGGCTGATTGCCTCCATGCCACGCCGCATTGAAGCAGTCATTTCTGCAAAAGGATTCCCGACCAAGTATTGAGTGCATAACTGAACATAATTATTTGAAGGTTGACTTTTTTTGTATTAAAAACACTTTTCTTTTATTGGTCGGATGAAATATGCTAATTTTTTGAGACAGGAATTTTGGGTTTTCATGAGCTGTATGCCAAAATCATCAGTATTAAAACAATAAAAGACCTGAAACATTTCAGTTGGTGTGCAATGAATCTAAAATATATGAAAGTTTCATTTTTATCATTCCATTATGGAAAATAATGACCTTTATTACAATATGCTAATTTTTTGAGAAGGACCTGTATAGCGTATTTTTATCTTATCAAGACACTCAAAGCGCTTTACAACACAATCTGTGTCCTCATTTACCCATTCATACAGCACTCTTCTAAAGCTAATTGAACAAATCATTCTAAAGAGACTTAGTGCTTTATCACATTCATACACCGATGGGACACACATCAGAGGCAAAGAGGGGTTCAGTGTCTTGCCTAGGGACACTTCGACATGGTAAATGTAAATGGTAAATGGACTGTACTTATATACATGTAGTGCTTTTCTATCTGCTCAAGATACTCAAAGTGCTTTACACTAAAATCTGTGCATCATTTACCCATTCATACAGCACTCTACTCAAAGTGCTTTACACTAAAATCTGTGCATCATTTACCCATTCATACAGCACTCTACTAGATCTCTACAAAGCTAATTGAACAAATAACTCTAGAGAGACTAATCAGAGCTTTATCACATTCATACACCGATGGGACACACATCAGAGGCAATGAGGGTTCAGTGTCTTGCCCAGAGACACTTCGCCATGTGACTGCTGGGATTCAAACCCCCCAACTCTTGCATTGGAGGATGACTGCTCTAACCACTAAGCCACAGCTGAAATATAAATACCAAATGCAAATGATTTTAAATATTTTAGCTCCGTAAGGGCCTTCAGTTTCATGCATTTTTAATTAACTTTTTATTTTATTTTAATTCATAGCTATTTTTTTAAAAGAGATACCTCCATCTTAGGATGCCCCAAATGGAAGTTTTGACATTTTTTGAAGAATTCCGATCTGAAGTCTTGGGAGGCAGCTGTACACCCTCCCTGACCTTCTGGCAAAGAAGCCCTGGTTTTGGTCAGACCTACACAAGTTGGCTGCTGTCAGCCATGGGAGGTCCACTCAATTTGTCTACTTATGCACATCGCAAATGTGTTTTTGCTCTTTACAGATGAAAAAAATAAAAGAAACTGGACTGTCACAGCCCAGTCTATCTGAAAAACTATGTGGCAATATTGCCTCATTTTTGGTCAAGCCTGCAAAATAGGGCACTGAGGGAATACACAGAATGACCTGGGAAAAAACATAACAGGACCTAATCTAAAAAAAATACAACACAGAAATTTCAGAGGTTACCGTACTTAATCTCAGTAATAACTGTTGTTTTGATAAGAACTACCGGTATAAGAATAATGCATAAACTTTATTATAATGAAATACACAAACCCATAATAAACTCCAAATATTTAAAACTAGAGATCTTGGTTATGTAAAAAAAAAAAATAAAAAATAAAAATCAGTCCTTAATTGCCTTTTCAAATTTAAAAAATGTGCTCCAATAGATTAAATATTCATAACTGTCAGGGTGGCTAAGGTGGGTACAAAATGGTAAAAGTTAGTTATAATGTGGGTAAAGATGGACAATAAATACTGTGAAGAACTTAAAAGTGTAGTTTTACAAGTCATGTACACAAAACTAAATTTTCATATTCAACCTTTATTTATGCAGGTTAGTTTGAGGCTCAAGGACTCATTTACTCATTTACAAGAACCTTGATCTTGAATCTTGATTTTCAAAAATTTGTGGTTCAAACTGTGACACAGCTTGTTTGTTACAAACACTCAGAATTTAGTGGAACCGCAATGGAAAATTCTCCTATTATCTGACAATTTCAAATCACGATCAGTAAACCAAGTGAGATAATACATAACTTTAGAACCAAAGTAAACTATGTGTTTCATTTCTGGGACATCAAATATGGAAAATTCAGTGCTATCGATGAGTTGAAAACTAAAAAAATCAGTATTTGAAAAAGATCCCATGTTAATGTCAATTTAAGATAACCAGTTGGTTTGTTGTAACATGACTACATGGGAAATTTGTAGACTCTAAAATATGCTAAATTATTTATAGTCTGCTTTTATTTTTTTATCTTATGGATTTGTGTGATTTTTGAATTTGACATTAGATCAGAGTAATAATCCACGGCTCCAGCCGATTCCTTTTTGGGTTGTTTTTTCGTCAATGTTATCTTTTTTATTTGAATATGTAATCAAAATAAACTAATATACTCAAAACATAATATTGTGCATATAACTACTGCTCCCTGAAGGAGAGGAATAAGGTAAAACACATGAAAATGGGATATCATGCCCCTGATGTCCTGGCTGAAGACACTTCTAATACTTAAGGCAAATGATGTGATGACCAGTGACAGTGACAGACCACGCCTGCACTACAAGGAAATCTACCTTTTCTGCTCCTCAGATGCAAAAGGGGGTATTCAAAAACCTGAGGGCTGAATAGTCATGGACCTGTTGTCTGAAGGTATAACCTTGGCGAGATATGCTACATTTGGTTGCAGAGTGACCTAGGAGCCAATAGGTGAAAACTGGACAAAGGAGGTATTCACATATTCAGAGACAGCATGGAAGTCTCTGACCTGCTTTGCAGTTGTTGGCGCAAGAAACGGAGCAACTTTATGTGAAAGAAACGTTATATCTTCCAACTTCAAGTGTTTAAATGGATGGGCACAGAGAGCCTTGAACACCCCTCGAAGAACAAAGGAAGAGATGCTGTTTGATAACAGTTCTTACTATGAACACGTTACAAGAAATGCACAGTCAGAGGATGAGCACCTGGTGTGACCCCATTAAATCCAACATGCCAAGCAAAAATAGCTGTCAGGTAAACCTGAATTGTGGAAGAAGTGAGGCCTTTATCCAACAGCTCCTGCAAAACCATAAAAACTTCGACCATTGAGCACTGAAATGAGACAATGTTCTTGACTTCCCACCACTGCTCAAATGCTCACCACAATGGACCTTACAAAGCTCCGCCCAGAAACGCCCCCTAAACTCCAACATGGCTGCTTGTCTCACAAACAAAGCCTCGCACAGCTTAGTTTCAATGGAAACATGGCGTCGACTGACTCTGCAGGGTATTTCTGAGACGATTAGTGTATCATTTCTGCCGGATTTCAACAAAATATCAGTCACGACAATGGACAGGGGAACCAACAAGTTCATGTTATTTTTTTTTTGGACGTCATCAAGTTGTTTGAGCCACGCAATGCCTCCAACTGTGTGCGCGTCACAGCGGAATGCTATCGGTCGATGAGGAAAACAGCAGATCCTCACACCCTCAGCATTAATACAGCTGTGGACAGGATCACTGATGCCTATTGTTCTTGCAAGGCTGGGTAAGTCGGGTATTCATGGTTTTGAGGGTTACTTTTGAAATCAGTGATTTCTGTTGTTGGCAAATGTTTGAGTGTGCCTTGGTCTGATACACGGTGCTCGGTGCTGGCGTGGCTAACACGATTACAGTTTAGTAAAAAGCCTTTTCAGGTAGAATGAAATCTTTAATGTATGTTAGATATGGTACACATTGCATATTGATCTCTTCAGCTAACGTAAAACTGTGTAAATTAGCATGTCTAAAAAAGCTAAGTCTGGTCCTCTGGACATTCCTCTGGTCCAGAGGACCAGACTTAGCGTTTTTAGATTTTTCTACCTGGATTATTGGGCATGCAGCAGGGTAAATTAGCATGTGTTTAATACTACTGTAGCTTCTGTTTGTGAGACGGTCACGCCCCTGGTAACTGCGCTGTGAAGTGAAATGGGCATTAGCCAATGAAACGCGGCCCTGTGGGCGGAGCTTGGTAAGGTCCATTGTCAATTTGAGCTGGATCCTGCCAGAACAAGATCTGGGAACTCTCTCATTTTAACTGCGTGCGTTCCGGCAACTGTTTGCTCGGAACCAGCAACTCAAATCTCGGCCCATAAAAGTCCAAAGTCATTGCGCATTTTTATTTTGATTATTTATTAAAAATACAACGAGAGGAGACGTTGTCAAGTCTGTGGGGTGGATGTTCCAGTTGCAGCACGCGCACCAGCTCGCACGCACGTTCCTGCCCAGCAGAGACACGGACCACATGTCCCGTGGGAATGAGCATCTTCATCCACCTTCAGCTGTGTTCCTTGCAGACAGTGCACATTTTACGCACAGGAGCGTCTCCAGACATCTCTATACAACGTGCGCACAACTACTGATGTGTCTGAACTCTAGCATACATTTCTGAGATAATAAATAAAGAAGCTTACAGTAAAAAAAAAAAAAAAGAGTGAAATGTTTGATGTGTTCTTCACATTACCGGTACATCACGTTTCAAATCAACAGCACTAATTTGTCAAAATAACAGCTATCAAAATGTCGAAAAGACAAATTATTATCTAAAATAAATGGATGAGTGGATGAATTGTCTTTAGATGGACAACAGAGAATTGAAGCACCTGAAAGCAGTGGTAATAGAGATTGAAATCTAGAGGTGATCGGGCTTTTGCGGTGCTGCTTCAAAGCTGTGGAACAGTTTACCTGAGAATGTAAAGAGCGCTCAGACTGTTGAGACTTTTAAATCTTCACTTAAGACTCATCTCTTTTACTTGGCATTTGATCCTCGCAGAATGTGAGATCAAATTTTGAGCAGATTTTATTGTTGTTGTGTATTTACTGATAGCTTTATTATGTTTAGTGGCACTAGATGCATTTGACTCTGTTTTTTGTTGTTGTTTTTTTTTAACTGTAAAGGACTTTGGTCAACTTCGGTTGTTTTTATGTGCTATATAAATAAAATTGACATTGACATTAGAGCAGAACGCTGGTGAAGATTCTCAGTCGTCCAGGACATGATGAAATCAAAAAAGGCGTTCAATACAGGATCAACTGGACTTTATTTGTTGCAGAAAACGTTTCGACTTCTGTCCAGAAGTCTGAGATTTCAACTGTCTAAGACCTATAACTCAGTTTTGGATTTGATTCCGAAACGTTTTACACCGGATGGGAGCAGGGATGCCTTGTCTGTAAATTAGACTAACAAAGTTCTCTGAGTAGCCTCTGTTGTTGTTTGGGAGGTGTTGTTTGTCAATTTACATACAGTTTTGTGTCTTCTAACAGAGACCTCAAGGGAACCTCCTACTGTTAGGTGTGATCTTTCAATTTACATGTATGTGTTACAAACCCCCTTTTGTTAAGCTGGGATGTGTCGTTTTGTCAATTTAAATAGAATGGGCATGTTAGTTAATTTGTGGTGTTATTTCAGTTTCCAATTTCATATGTTGGTGCGTGACTTGTAAGCCTGTATAAAACTTCTCGTTCTCACAGCTTCCATTCAGAATTGAAAAAGACTTCTGGACAGAAGTCGAAACGTTTTCTGCAACAAATAAAGTCCAGTTGATCCTGTATTGAACGCCTTTTTTGATTAGAGCAGAACAACATGAAAGACTGAATTCAGCTGAGAAGAGTTCGTCGGACAGTGGAGGGGGGAGAGAGGTTTCAGACACTTGACAGAATTGGAGCTGCCGTGTTGTTGCGCTCTAAAATAGTAATTTCAATTCAACCTTTATTTACATGTACAGTACAGGTTGTCTCATTGAGCCTCATCATTTACAAGAGAGACTTGTTTTTAATCAATTTAATCAAATGTTAACAGATGTTTAACAACCTGTTAAAATACACCAAAATGCAGGAAATGGGATCTCCTTTACTCCAAATTTTCTGGGGGAGGACCCATGGACACTTTGAAACAGGAACCACATTTATAGCTCATTTTGCTAACAGCTTGCTATTTTCCTCCTTCAGAACCATTGCTGCTTCGACTCCAACAAGTTTGTTTACAAGTGTTGAAATAAGGCTGTTTTCTGAAAAACTTCAGATTGGTAACCTGTGGTAACGTTTTTTTTCCTCCACTCATTTTTCTTCCCCTTTCCGACATGCACGCCAGAGAGGGAGTTGTGTTGAACTGCCCTGTAGTACTGTTGGCCAGGAGGTGGTGTCCTCTGCCGTACAAAGAGGTACAACAGAATTCGATTGCCGCCTGCAGTCTTTTCAGTTTTGTGCACAAAAAATACAATCTTTAATGAAACACAAACATTCTGACTAATTGCTGTGCTTAGTTTGAGATACAATTAACAAACAACAACAAATTAACAAACTGGGGGCTTTTAGTGCAAACACAGTGTGTGTGTTGGGGGTGGATTTGGCTTGGGAGACTGTGCGAGGGGAATGCAATGCCTTGTGGCTACTACCCTGAGCACAACAAACAAAGTGCCTTTTGGGGAGCAACTGACAATGTGCGATCATGTCTTCCTGCCCCTGAAGTCCCTGTGTAGTCAGTCCCAGAGCTATAAGTGCATCTTCTTCCTCCTCCCAGATAGAGATTTTTTTAAGGGGGGAGCCTTGTTCCAGGCTGACCGGTAGGGGGCTTAGCCGTGGTTCTGAGGCTGTACTGGCTGGAGTTCAGGTCCCAAGACAGCGCCACTCTTTTCGGTGGAGGCAGTTGCACAGCCGGTTTGCACATGCTTGTTGGTTTTGTGTTGCACCTGGGAATGATACAGTGCAGAGCTTCTGTATGCTTTGTTTGCAGCTTAAATTTTGCCTGAATGGCATTGAGAGACTGTCCAAATAACCCACCAGCAGTCACAGGTTCATCCAGGTAAATGGCCCAGTCCCTCTCCGAGATGTTGGAGAGTGACAACCACAGATATCTCTTCACCACCACCACTGATGTCTTTCCGCAGCCCAGGGAGAGAGCTGCAGAGTTGGACACACAGAGGATGTGGTCTGTAGTGATTCTAATCTGACCAGTTAAAGAGACATAACAGGTGACTCCAGGGCAGCACCTGAGCTCAGAGCTCCACCAGCACATGGCCTGGTACGTCAGGAGAATGGTGATGAAGCTCAGAGCACAAACAGTGGTCACATGACCTCTGTAGACTTTTTCTAACTGAGCAGCAGGAGATATACCAGTACAGTACTTGGATGGAAGTGTTGTGAGGCTGCTCACACTATGGTTGTAAGATGGGGCCAAATACGCTTCCAAGGACGGTTCCATACTCATCAGCCAAACTTTTTCCAGCATCTTCCAATACTGTCCATAAGTAGCTGGTAGACAGTGGTTAGTTCCAGAAGGATGTCAGTTCTGGAATAAAGTCTGGAAACATGGGTAGGTTTTTGACCATGTCAAGTTCAGCAGCGTAGGCGGGTAAGAGGGCCACTGCACGTCCATGTTTTTCAGCTACATGCTGGTACAGAGAAGAAAACAAAGATCTTTTGTCCTGGCCCACAGGCAAAGCTGCGGCGGCAATACTCTGACCAGACACAAGTTCACTGTCATTCTCCAACAGACAACAATTGTCAAGGCCATTGTCACGCACGTCCTCGACTCTCCAGTGAGAGGTTCAGCCAAAACTGAGACTGAGCAGTTTCCCCTTCATTTTCGACTAACCCCTCATGATACTCCACGTGGCTCTCCCAGCTGGAAGTCAGAACTCCGATCGAAAAACTGTCCTCGTCGGACTCGGATCAAACAAGGTTCCCAACTCAGCGTACTAGGTTCTGCTATGACTGCAGGCTCTTCCAACACATACTGTAGGTTCTATTCCTGTGTTAGATTTGTGCTTAACTTGAACCACAAAAGCCAAAGAAAAGGAAAACTCAGAACAAGCGCTTTTCTTGTAGGCACGCTAACCAGTAGACAGAAGTGACCAACTCCAGTAAAAGCAGTTAAATTGATTCAGACAGCCTTTGAGCCACAGAGCTAACTAACAGCAGCTCGTTAGCCTGACTCAAAGATGTGTTCTTAGTGAGGTGAAGAGAGTAAGAACTGAGGAATGACCGTGATAACGGACGGGTACATGGTGCAGATGGGGCCTGTCACTTGTTGTAATCACATCATTTGCCTAAAGGTGTGATTAGAGGTGTCTTCAGCTAGGAAACACAAGAGTGTGATATCCCATACAGTATTTAATTTGTTGTACCGAGTGAATCGACTGAAAGGGAACTAATTAATTCACATTAATACCATCCACTCACAGGTAGGGCTATCACAATCTTAATGTTTTTGGTGTCCATTAAGACATAAGTTATCTGCTCAACCACACATCAAAACTAACTTTATCTTCTGTATATTTACAATATAGTAAAGATAGCAGTCAACATTTGTTTTTATAATAGGTACTACACAAACCTGCAATGAGTGTAATGACCTGCTCACTACACTAATCCAGGTTTGCATGTTAAGACCTGTTCTCTTTGTTAAAATAACCTAAACAAAAGAAAGCATAGACTCATTCGAAGTTACCCACCCTCTTGATGTCCGTGATGGCAGACACAGAACTGGGGTACTTGAAATAGTCAGCCAGCATAGACACCAGGTGATCTGTGGTGCTTGCAATCCTCTGCAGCTCTACGTCAGGCTCCATCAGATAAGCCAGCGTCTCTGCACCCTCCACCCTCTCCTCAAGTAAATGTTCTTTACTGCACATTCGGACGAGGCACGGCAGGGTCTGGATGGAACACAAAGTCACAGTACATGAGGGAAGGCAATGGTTTTAGTAACAACTAGAAAAACTGCCTTTTCTATGAAAACCAGTGTGAATGCTGAGTGCTAAACTTATTTTACTTATTTGACCTTGATTTTACCAGGTGAAATGTTTTAGAACCTGTTCTCATTTATAAACATGACCCGAGAATAACTAAAAAGTGTTGAAATTTGCTGAAGAAACTGAAACTGAAATTTTAAAGCCAAAATTAGCAATTCGCTAGCTAGTTGGAGTAAGAATGAGTCCTTGTGACTCATTGAGACTAACCAGTATAAATAAAGGTTGAATTAAAAAAACAGGTTGCAAAAGCTTAGCTAAAAGTTAGTCGTAAAAGGGGAGCTAAAAATAGCAAAAGATAAAAGTAGCAAAGGGGTAACTTAAACTTGTCGTCACAAATACATGTAACTAGCTAAACTTTTCAAAAGCAGTTTTTCCTCCAACATTATTCAAGGAGGGTGCCCCACCTTGTCAACAGAACCGAGCTCCCTGCCTTCCAACACCCCCTCCCCTCCAACCATCACCACAGCAGACAGCTCTGCTGCTTCTGGACGGGGAGCGGAGATTGTAAATCTCAGCTCAGACTTAGCATTTGTACCGTAATGCTTCACTACAAGACCGCTGCTCTGTTAGTATTGCCTGCACCAGCAATACTAACAGAGCAGTCTACTAACCAACCTTTGCTAAAAGCAAAAATAATCAAAAGACTAGCAAAATAAACTGAAATTAGCAGAAAAGGTAGAACTAGTGGAATGGAAGCTAAAAAATTGTGCAGTAAGTAACATAAGAAAACTAAAATTGAGTAAAAGCCATGATGCAGACTCCAAAAAGCATATATTTGTAAGGAATTTTTAAGATCTCAAAATGTTTCTATTGGGAAAATATGTGCAAGTAAATAAAGTCTAAAATTTTGAAAAGTATAAAAGTTACATAAACCAAATGTCATAAAACGAAAGTTACAGCTGTAACTACGGTTCTATGAATCCCGGATGACCGCCAGAGGGCAGTGCCGAAAGCATTGAACGTTCCCTTCGCGCATAAGCTGTTTGAGTAATAATATAAAAAAGTCACAAGCATGTGTGACACAGATGACCAATCAGAGGCTATATAGTCTGGCGTCATTCGTGGCTCTGCTCCTACAGAATATTCTTGTGGAAAGCAAGGATTCTGAGTGACAAAGAAGCTCTGGCGGTCATCCAGGATTCATAGTACCATACTTACATCTGTAACTTTCATTCCATTTCATCCATCCTGACCGTTAAGATGGTGGTGCTGAAAGCACTGAATGATGAATACCAACAATGTCACAAGGAATCCTGAGCACATACCTCACTGAGGAGGCCCAGAGGACCCTTGCAGAAGACCATGGCCCAGTGGGTGATGGGGTGGCCACGTTTAACTCTGTAAAGTCTGGTGAACGTGCTTGGGGAAGCACATGATGCGGCAGCACATATTGCTTCCATCTGAACCCCTCTCAGGGTAGCCCAGGCAGCGGACAAGCTCCTGGCAGAATGTGCCTTCGCGCTGACCGGCAGGGGTTCGTGCCCCGCGGCGTAGGCATGACCGATGACATCCACGATCCAGTGGGTGAGGCGCTGCTTGGAAAGAGGATAGCCCAACCTAGGGCCTCCATAACACACAAACTTCTGGTCCGAACGTCATATAATGGCAGTAGCTGCAACGTATGCCTCCAGTGCTCTCACTGGACACAATAGTCCAGACCTTTCGCCAAGCGTAGGCTGAAAACGTACCAGCCTTAACGACTGGTTACAATAAGAGCCAGATAACACCTTTGGCACAAATGCAGTGTTCAACCACAAGGTAACATCAGAGCACTCGGGGCCCCACCTGAGACATGAGGAGCTGACTGAGAAAGCATGTAGCTTGCCGACCCTCTTTGTTGAGGCAATAGCCAACAAATGTTATCTTACATGAAAACCACTTGAGGTCTGCCTACGTCAGAGGCTCGAACGGAGGGCAGCACAAAGCTCCGAGAACCAAGAGCATCTGCCAACCTGGTGCGTGTGTAGTTGTTGGTGGGTGTAACCTATGGGAACCACGCAAAGAAGAGACTAGATCATGGTTCCCCACCGCACAGCCATCTATGCCGGCGTGATCAGATGATATTGCTGCTACATAAACTGTAAGCGTCGAAAGAGAACGTCCTCACTGCGATCAGACACCATTGGGAAAAACAGACGTTATCCGTTTCCATCCTGCTGACGAGTAGAAGGTGCACTGGCGCCCAGGATGGTGCGTCTGACAGGGGTCAAAATTCTAGTCAGCTGCTATCCTAGCCTTGTAGTGGCCACCCCCATGGCTGAAGACATTGAGGATTGGGGTGTTATATCAGTCCCCCCCCAACCAGATAAAAAAAGGGATGGAAAGGCATATAGGAGGCCGCTTGGCCAAGGATGGGCCAATGCGTCCTGGCCCAACGCATCTGACGCTCCGGTAGGAAGCATCCTAAAGGACACTGAGTTGACCCTCTGTCGCAACCAGATCTAGCACTGCCTGACCAAAACGGTCCCAGATCATTAGCACTATGCCGCTGTGGCGGGACTACTCTCCCGGAGCAGACCCCTGGCAGGAGAGGAAGTCTTACGACTTGACTGTGTCGCCCTGCTAAGTATGTCGCCCGTAGGGTGGACAGGCGAGGAGAGGCCCATTCCAAGGGCTCTCTGGATACTCTCAGAAGTTGTGCTGATCTGGTGTCTGCTGGTTGATGTGGTAGACAATAGAGGTGTTGTCCATCCAAACGAGAGCATGCCCCCCTCCAGGTGGAGCAAGAAGTAACCGACTGCCAATGCGTTGCACGCAGCTCTAGCACATTTATATGGTTGGAGCCGTCCTTTGACCCCAACAGCCCTGAATTGCTCAGTGTTGCCACAAAGTGCCCAATCCCTTGGAGCTGGCATCTGTCATGCCCACTTCCCTGAGGCACACTACCACGCCCATAGGGACACCCCTGGACGAATAATCTTCATTCCTCCATGGAGTCTGGGCCTGAAGACCTGACCATGTTATTGGAAGCCTGTGATGCCTGTGCGGCCTGACATCCAGGCGAATGCTATTGAGCCACCTCTGTAAGGGGCGAAGTGGCAGCAGGCATACGAGCACCACCCGAGTAGCTGATTGCAGTTTGCCTAGTAGCTATCGGAAGGTAACGTAGGAGAGCTGCTTGCCTAGCCTGAACCGACTGACCAACTGGAATATGCTGCCCACCCTTGAGCGGATGGGCGAGCTCTCATGAAGGGTGATTGCAAAATCACCCAAGAAAGGTGCTAGTTTGGAAAAGGTTCAGGCAGCTCTTCTCCAAGTTGACATTGAGGTCCAACTGGGACACCTGAGCGACCAGGCGGGTCATGTCGCGAAAGGTAAAGTCCCGAGACGGGGCACAGAGAAGCCAATCATCTGAGTACGGCAGAACCTTCACTCTGAAGGCCTGCAGAGGAGAGAGGGTTGCCTTCACGCACTGAGTGAACACCCTCGGGGAAAGAGCGAGCCCGAATGAAAGTACCCGGAGCTGCCAGTGATGACCCAATAGGCAGACCTGAGAAAGCGGTGATGCTCTGCCAGCAATAGGCACATGAAAATAAGTATCTTTCAGGTCTATAGATGTAAACAATTCCTCTTCGCTGAAGGACCTCTGCTATCATGAGCATGTGGAAGGGCAGCACCTTTGAGTACCGATTGAATCCGCTCAGATCTGAAAGGGGACGAAACCCGCCGTCCTCTTGCCCGAGGAAGAAAGTCGAGTGATAGCCTCTGGGTTGTTGCAGAGGGTCCTCTGCCTTAATTGCACCCTTGGCCGGAGGATGAACACTCCTGGCCTAGTGCTCTAGCTGTCACCGGGTCGGCGACTACAGTCATCTTGACCTGGCGTGAGATGTAAGGCCGACATCGGAACCGTAGCCGGTAACCATGGGTCAGAGTGGCAACCACCCATGAGTCCATGGTGAACAACCCTGTGACTGAGCTGCTGGTGTGAGAAATATCCGACGGTCAGCCTAGTGGCATTGCCGTCTCCCTNCCAGGTATCAAATCCGCTCATTCTCAATCAGTTCATCTGGACAGTTTCTTTTTAGCAGAAACGTTTCACCCTCACTCCAGAGGGCTTCCTCAGTCAGAGTAGTCCAAAGCACACTGAAGTTAACCCACCAAGTAAGCAACTTGCTTACTTGGTGGGTTAACTTCAGTGTGCTTTGGACTACTCTGACTGAGGAAGCCCTCTGGAGTGAGGGTGAAACGTTTCTGCTAAAAAGAAACCCCGTTGGGTCTTTGCTGACCCACACGAGGGTAAAGACCCCTTGGCCAATCGTGACCCGAGGCGGTGGCCGAATACTGTATTAGGATCAGCTGACGGGCGCCTCGGAAGTCAAGGAGGTGGAAGGAGCATCGCCCTGCAAAGGCTTGAAAGTTGCTACCTCGTCTGTAGTGCCTGGATGGCTGGTGACACAATGAGCGAGGCAACAGCAGGTTCGATTGCCGGCATGCAATCCAAGCCCACTGCAGCCGGCTAATGCAAGGTCGCCAACGCTCGGCCATCCGCCGAGAGGTGCGCAAAGAGTTTTGGGTCCCGCCAACAACCATGTAACTCCCTCAGGTACTCCTCCGATGAAGGGATGGGAAAGGGAGGAGGGGCCCATCCGCGCCTGACGAAGGCACTTCCAGGAGTGGACTCCACTGGTTGCGGGATCTCCAGCTGCAGTTGTCTCAGGGTCATACGCATGACGGCCTACATCGAGTCATCACCTGACCCACTATCTGCGGTCCAGGACGAAGAAAATTAACCAGTCTCCGACATGTAAGATGACTGTTCCTCCTACTCACCTAGAAAGTGAGAGGCAGAGGCAGCCAAGGATAACACATTCAATTCAATTCAACTTTATTGTTTTATTTTATTTATTTTTTAAGCTAGCCTAAACATACATGATTTTATCTTTGATCTTAGTCGATATTATTGTTGATTTTATTTGATTTTATCACTTGTTTTATTTTTATCTTTACCTTGTTACACATTGTAGCACTTTGAGATTTTTATTAATGAAAAGTGCATTACAAATTGAATTCATTATTATTATTATTATTATTATTGTCCATAACATTCAATGAAATTGAGATTTGTCTTTGAAATCTGGCTCATAAAAACAACACAAGATAAAAATGCCATTAAATTTTTTTTTTACTTTAAAAAGCTTTGCTAAATTAGCACTTTGAGATTTTTATTAATGAAAAGTGCATTATAAATTGAATTCATTATTATTATTAAATCAATTAAAAACATTCAGTTAAAACCATTCTAAAATACATGATGCATTAAAATATGGAAACATCCCAGCAGACAGTGGTTTGTTATGTGAGGTTGCATTTAAATAGGAGCTTGTTTAGTACATTCAATGCAGAGGGAACAATTGACTTTTTGTACCCATTTTTCTTTGCTAAAGGAACCAGCAGTCTTCTACCAGATGGTACCAACCTGAATAATGGTTGCGGTGGATGAGTTGAGTCATTGTAAACCTGTATTGCCTTTTTTTCCCAGAACCTGACTGTACAGGTCTGTCAGTGTAATTTGTTGATGACCAATGACTTTACAGTACTACCTTGTTTGACCACCCAGGACAACTTGTTCCCATCTCTGGCTAGGAGGTTCCCATACCATGAGACAATATTAAATGAAACAACACTTTCAACCAGTGACCTGTACACCAACCACAAAGTAATTTTGCTTGCATTAAAGCTCCTTAGCTTATACAGAAGGTAGAGACGCTGTCTTGCTTTTTTGTAAATATAGTCATTGTTTGGCTCAAAGGTCAACTTGTTGTCAATTATTGTTCCAAGGTATTTCAACTCAGTCACCTGCTCTACTTCCTGCCCTTTTATAATAGAAGGCCTAAATGTAGGTCTACTGCTGGCCGCCTCCCATCTACCTCCCAAACAAAGTTCCTTGGTTTCACCAACATTAAGGGCCAGAAAACTGTCATCAAACCAGGCAGAGAGCTGATCTATGAGCTGGGAGTAGGGCTGGGCGATATGAGGAAAATATTATATCGCGATATTTTTTGGCTATATCACGATACACGATATATATCGCGATATCTCCAAAATCAATGAAAAAATGATTCAAAATTGATTAAAAAATGTCAACACTAAATTTGAACAAACTTAAATATTTTATTTTAACCATCAATTGCACACATAAATAAAAAGTACTTCAAGCAAAAAGGAAGAATAAATAATTTAAACTTAAAAAGGTGCTCTTGTGCTTTTAACATTAAAAAAATATTAAATCAAAACATTTAAGGCCTTTAAAATACAAAAACAAAAGTGTAAACAGTGGCCATAAAATTTACTGACCCAGAACAGTCACAGGTAACAACTCTCAACTATTTGCATGTGCTGGTAATTTTTAACAACAAACCACAAAATGTGCACAAGTTTCAAACTGTGCCAAGTTCAGGCAATGTCTGCAAAACCTCTGAACAAGAACAGATTTATCACAGTACTGCAGTAAATGTGAGCCTCTGTGTACTGTATCCGGTTTTATTGTGAAAGGGTCAGGGGTTGTTTCCGGATTCACGAAGACGTTCTCTAAGTTGCTCTACAAAGTGTCGCATTGAATCCTTGTGTAAAAACACGACAGCCTCCACTCAGAAACGTGAACCGAGAGGTGGAGACATTATTAAATCAGCTGTATCGCTAAAGACACGGTCAGTCTCAGCTGTGGAAGAAGACGGCTAACGCGTTAGCCATCTTGTTAGCCGCTAAGGACCGTGTCTTTAGCGATAATGATAAAATGCTGATTTAATAATGTCTCCACCTCTCTCTGCGGTGCACGCATGACTAAATGAGCTCAGACCCGTGGTTTGTTTTAATGAAGCAGCAGCTGGAAAAACACTTGGTTCTGCTGTTTCATCATGCTCCACTCCGCTGTTTAAATGGTGAAAAAGATTCGTAGTTCGGACCTTTCTTCGGGACTATTTTCAGCATCGTCTACAAAAACATTTTTTATGCCCTCATCTGACAATTTAATCCAAACTAGCTCAGAAAGAACATTGTTTTTCCCCCTCAGCAGCGTGCAGCGCTCTGCCGTGTTTACATGTTGTGCTGAGTCTCTGAAGCTCCTGCAGCCTGCAGGAAGGAGGGGGGCGAGTGGGCGCCCGCGCGACAGCAGGAGGATCCTCGATATACACGATAAAGCCCTTTTAACCATCGTACATTTAAAATATCGCGATATATCGAGTATATTCGATATATCGCCCACCCCTAGCTGGGAGTAGGAGGGACTATTGGTGGTCACATCCTCCTCCGCAGCCAGCTCAGGCATGGATGGGGACGAGAGTACGGTCACTTCCCCTGGCTTGGTCCCCGGTTGGCATGCCTGAAAAAGGGACTTCATCTCCGCAAATTCCGCAGACAGTTGCTTCACTCTCGTGGAGAGACTCTGATCAGACTTGGCTAGCCTCTCTCTAGGAGGGGCCACAGAGGTTGTGGCCTCGGCCCGACACTTTGAGCGCTTAAGTGGGGCCTCCTGCCCAGAAGGCGGGAGCTCACTGCCAAGCTCGGGGCGAAACTGGGCCAGCCAAGCCACCCTCACAGCACGAGGCATGAAGCTGCAGTTCATACAAGGGTTCTCTGACAGGGCCTCCAGTAGGTGGCCATGTCCAAAGCAAGTAGGGCACAGGTCGTGACCGTCATCCACTTGGAGCATGGCCCCACAACCTGTGCAGCAGTGAGAGCCATCCATGCTCCTACTTAGTAAAGAAATTCGCAGTTCAACAAAAGGGCTGGCACTGCCAGCTATGTCCAGGATACAAAGCCTAGTCCAACTGTATGAAGTTGGTAAAAGATAATTGGGAAAGTGGGCACTAACGCTTGCCTTCACCAAATAAAAACAAGGTCAGAACTAGTAAGCCTAGTTCAGCCTAAGCGTTATGATGCCGGCTAGAATGACCGCAAGAGGGGGACACGAATGCACGCCTTCACCAATCAATACAAGGTCAAAGCTAGTAAGCCTAGCTCAACCTAAGCGTTATGATGTCACTGAGAATGATTGGGGGGGGGGCGCGAACGAACACCTTCACCAATCAAATACAAGGTCAGAGCTAGCAATAGAAAACAAGGCCAAACTGACAAAGGCGAGCATTGCTAGTGTAGACCAACTGTTATGAGGTTGGTAAAAAAAAAAAAAGATTGAATAGGAGGGTTTGCGAATGCTCGCCCTCATAAGTAGAAACAAGACCAGAATACAGCCGTTTATGTAATTGAACTTCAGAGCACAATGAATCCAACCGACCACGCGGTTGGAAGCCTCCACAGCGGCCGGTGCCGCTAACAAAGGAAGATAGAAGTACAAGGCTACTTATGTGTTGAATCTCACAGACACAATAGTCATCTGCACAAGCGGATAGTGCCACTAACCAAGGCAAAATGGAAGTAAAGGCTACTCATGTGTTGAATCCCACACACACGGTAGCCGCCTGCACAAGTTGATGGCGCCGCAAACCAAGGCAAAAAGGAAGCAAAGGCAAAAAGTAAAGACTACGCACGTGTAATCTCACATGGTAGTCGCCTCACAAGGTGGATGGCGCCACAACCAAGGCAAACAGAAGTAATACTACCCACATTCATTCATTCATTCAACCTTTATTTATACAGGCTAGCCTCGTTGAGTCATGGGGACTCATTTACAAGAGGGACCTGTCTCACTCACACCAAACAACCATCCACTCTCACACCTAGGGTCAATTTAGAGTTACCAATCAGCCTAACATGCATGTTTTTGGTCTGTGGGAGGAAACCGGAGTACCCGGAGGAAACCCACGCATGCACGGGGAGAACATGCAAACTCCACACAGAAAGACCCCCGGACCGGGATTTGAACCGGCAACCTTCTCGCTGAGAGGCAGCAGCTCTACCAGTTTAATCTCACACACATGATAGTTGCCTCACAAAGCGGGTGAAGCCACCATCAAGTCAAACAAAAATAAGACTACTCACGTGTGAATCTTACACAAGGTAGTCACCGCACAAAGCGGGCGAAGCTGCTAACCAAGTCAAACAGAAGTAAGACTACTCACGTGTTGAATCTCACACATGGTAGTCGCCTCACAAGGCAGACGGCACCGCAACCAAGGCTAACAGAAGTAAGACTACAGTATATATATATATATATATATATAT
>JBBPBX010001954.1:0-18401 GCA_038048925.1 Garcialebias charrua | reverse complement strand
CGAAAAAACAAGTGGTTTTTTCGTTTTTTCATTTTTTGTTTCAAATGAAAAAACGAACTGCCTGAATGTACACGGACCAAGCAGCTCCTCTGTCCAAGAGATTATTCACTTTCATTTAAGTTGCATTTAACTTTTGCTAAATGCCAGTTAGAAATCACATTACAGTACAGTATTTACATTTTTGGATTAAGAAAAACAAACATAAAAGAGGAAGTAGTTGTGCGTTTTGCAGAATTGACCGCTAGATGGCGACATAATATTGGGTCAATCCCAATTTTTCACCGTCTATTGGTGCAAAGGTAAACAAAAAATATATTTTATATTTTTTTTTAATAATAATGATTGAAATGATAATAAACCAAAACTTTGTGAACAACAAAAATATTATCAACAGCCTGTATACCTTGAACAATACTCAGTGCATATCTGTTAGTTTGTAATGCAAACCATGTTCTTCATACCTGCATAAATGGATGTAACAACCAATTCAAATATACTTAAAAACAAAGAAAGTATGTAAATAAGTAAACAAATAATGAATAAATAATACATTTTATATATGAACATGTAACAAGTTGAGTAAATGTGCTCTAACTCCTCAATATACAGTATTTCAACGCAAAGTTTCCCAAAAGTTGGGTTCAGGGCCCCTCTTAGGGTCGTGAAAACCAAAGTGTGGCATCTTGAGAGGATCTACAGAAATCTAACTAGCTTTAAAAATGATTGCCATTAGCATATTTAAACTTAACTGTTCCCCAATCAATACTAAATGATTAAAAATGCATAAGATTGTATACAATATTGGATGGGGATGTTTTACTTTTCATTTTAGTCTATGGCTCTTATTTTGCAATAATTGTGACATATACAAGTTGGTACACATACATGTGACAAATTGCTGTTTTTAAAAGTAAAAGTGTATGTACAAAAAAAACGTTTTAATAGTTATAAACATTTTATGTTTGAAAAGATGATACCAAAAGCTTCCTATAAGCAGTTCACCAAAATAATAATAAACTGAATTGAGTCTGAAAAAAATATGCACAAGTTTGTGTATCTTGTAACTTTAACTGGGAGCAAAGTAAACTTTTTGGCTTTGTGTGTCCAGATAAACTTAAAGAACTAATAATAATAATAATAATAATAATAAAAAGAATCAGCGCAGATTAACTTTGAACTTGTGAATAAGATGACAAATGTCACATTAAAGCATCCATTTGATCTGTAACTTACATACTTAAAATAAATACTTTGTTTAATACTTGTAAAAATATGAACAAATGATAGTGTTGAAGGAATTTCCCAGACATGTCAGTTTAAGATATTCTTATGTTGTGCAGTGTTGTAGTTGTTTTGGTCAAAGCTCACATTATGTGTCTACTGATGTTTGATCCGTTTTTGTGTTGGCTGATGTGGATTAGCTGTGCCAGCCATCTTGAAGTGGACTGACTCTAAATGTTAATCAAGTGTAGATGTACATCTAATAATTACTTTATGAAAGTTTAATTAAAATCCATCCAAACAGTTTATAAGATATTCTGCAAAGAGACAGGGTTGTCTTCTAGAAATCTCATTGAAGATTTGTGCAAGGATCTGTTGAAATGAGCAGCGTTCAGAAGACTCGCTGTAAATGCCTCTCAGCTTTAGTTACACCAAACTGTAGCACATCTGTACCATTCACTGAATTATTATCATTTTAGTATTTTTTTATTGTTTTTATGACGCATTTACATTTCTCTTTTGTACATTTTTCAGCGTGTTTCTCATCCCGCAGTGTCCAAGCTATTTGAACAAGTCATAATTCCAAATGTTCAGCTCTTTCAGGACAATCCTGTTATGACTTTTGGTAAAGGTGCACCTTTATCTTTTTGAAATACTGTATTTAGCCTTTTCTGCCATTTTTTCCTCATGGAAAATGAATTGAGCTCATTTTTCAGCCTTTAAATCTTTACCAACCAGTTCCTCTTAGATGTCCCCAGATCCAAAATGAAATCCAGAGGTGATCGGGCTTTTGCGGTTGCTGCTCCAAAGCTGTGGAACAGTTTACCTGAGAAAGTAAAGACCACTCAGACTGTTGACACTTTTAAATCTTCACTTAAGACTCATCTCTTTTACTTGGCATTTGATCCTCGCAGAATCTGAGATCAAATTTTGAGCAGATTTTATTGTTGTTGTGTACTGATAGCTTTATTATGTTTAGTGGCACTAGATGCATTTTACTCTGTTGTTGTTTTTAATTTTTTTAACTGTAAAGCACTTTGGTCGACTTCGGTTGTTTTTATGTGCTATATAAATAAAATTGACATTGACATTTAGATCTGTTTACAACTTTTTACTGCTCCTTTCACATTTAGTTCTTGTTCAGCTTCTTTGTGCAAATTTTAAAAAAATTGTGCCGTTTTTAGCAGTTTTTTTGCTCCTTTCAAGTTCTTTCTGATAACTACAATATTTTTTGTCCTTCTAACATCAATCTGCTAATTACAGTACAGCTTGTTGTGCTCTTTTCAGCTAACAAGTTTCTGCTTTTTCTGCTATTTCAGTTATTATTTAACTGTTTTTGTGCAAATTTGAGCCTTTTCAGCTAATTTCGTATTTCTTGCACGTGTTTAAACTTTTTTCAGTCTAATTCAGCAAAAATGTGCTTCTCTTCACTTCCTTCATGGTAATTTAAGCTTCTTTCTGCTTTTTAAGCTACCTGTACTTTTCAGCTATTTTTGCTGTTGTTGTTGCTGCTAATTTCAACTTTTTCCAGATAATTTCCACTTTTTGTGCTCATTTCTGATACTTTCAGCCTAATTGGGCAAAAATGTTAGCTTTTTAACTAATTTCAGATATTTTCAGATAAATTTAAGTTTTTTGTTGTAATTTCTGCTACTTTCAGCCTAAGTAACTTCTTTTTTGCTAATTTCAGCATGGCGCTCCTGGCGACTTTTCAGCTATTTTTGTCTAATTTTAGAATTTGTAGCTAATTTGCCAAATTTTATGCTCATTTTGCCAAATTCATCAAATATGTGTTCTTTCTGCTTTCTTCTGCTAACTTAAGTTTGTTCTTCCATTTCAGCTTCATTCCAACATGTTTTTAGTTGATGTCAGCTGTTTTTCAGCAAGTTCTTCAGCGATATTTATTTTCCTTCTTGCTCTTGGTGAAGGCGGACACATTTTCTCCTCCCACTCCTCCCCCTGTTTCTGCTCTTTGTCCTGTGAACCTTTTGAGCCTCTCTTTGCATAACTTCTGAAATGTAAATCATGGATCTGGTCAGCTGGTCTCTCAACGCAGTTGATCAAATGTTCTCGACAAGAAGACAAGGAGAAAGAGAGCCCTTCTTCCTTGACAGTGCACTTGCAGCCAGCTACACGATGGATTCCTGGGGGCAGTGGAAGATTGTGTGTCTGTCCATATTGTTGGTCGAAAACATTGAAGATGCATACATTATTGAATTTATGACATATTTCTGCTTTTTAAAGTTGGTGGTTACCTGGCTGACATATCGACAAATTCTGAAAACGTCGGCAGCTGTTCTGACCATTGAGAAGCTGCCTGGCGAGGGGATGTGTCATGCTGTTAACATTCAGACTCAAATGCTGTGTGAGCTGAGTCGTAAGCTGCACACAATTCTTGAGAAGGCAGGCTACTTGCAGCTCCTGAATCTCGCTGGTGGGAAGGAACTGATCTTGGAGAAGTTTGCAAGCTCGACTCAATGTGACTCAACGAGGCTAGCCTGTATAAATAAAGGTTGAATGAATGAATGAATGAAATGTAGTTGACCATAAATGTGGCTGTTTGGAGTTGCCATTGAGATGTACCAGTGAGACTGTAAGACAGACGTTGTTAACAGAGTTTGCCTGACTCAAAATATCTGTTATCTGAATCTGGCTCCCCCATGTCGGCCTTGGAAAGCTGACTATCTCAGATTTTCCTGGATGTTATGTGAATAAGGTGCTCTGCCTTCCCCGAGGACATCTGTGGAACTGTGTCAGAGCTCTACCGAGCCGGCTGATGAACATTGCACCATCGCTTATCAGGACTTTGACTGAGGGGGCTGTCTGAGACAATGTTGACAACGTTTTTTTTTTACCTCCTCTTTCCTCATATTTCCCTTTTTCTTATCTAACGAAAAGGGCAGCACCTCCCATGAGGCTGCGGCCTCAGGCACCCGTCTACCCATGTTTGTCTTTTTGTTTCTTTACGCGGGCTGTACTGAAATGTAATTTCATTGTGCTTCTGTGCAACGACAATAAATTCTGATTCTGAATGAACTTCATTTTTGAAGGAAATGCAATTTATCCAGTTATTATTTTAAGAAAGCAGGCTGGTGCAACCATCTTGAACTGGGTTGGCTCCAAAAGTTAGGCAGCTGTAGATGAAGATTCAGCGATTAATTCCTGAAGGTTTCAATACAAGCTGTCTAGTGGTTTCTGATATATTTTGCTAACAGGCAAACGCACACAAACATAAAACATTATCACCCTGACTTGCAAAAAGGCAAAAGTGGAGGATGATTAAAAAAAGGGTTTAGACTTCATCTTTGCACCAACTGTTGCCCCTCCGAGCAGCAGCTTCACGTCAGATACGAGCGGATTGCATCACTCTGCATTTCTGGACCATTCATGAATAAAAACCCCGTAGATGCGTAGACTGTAATGCAACGTATGATGCATGAATGCATGAGCATGTTTGCGTGCAGTTCCCCTCCGACTCTTATGCGTAGGTGTGTATTTGTCACCTGCAGCCTGGCGTCAGGATGTCTCTCTCCTCCTGAAGGTTCGGCTGTAAACAGGAGGAGATTTACGACTTCTGCCCTGAGTTCAGGTTTGGGCCTCCGACCTGCGTGCCAACAGTGAGTGTGTGCACACACACACACAGGAGAAGGTGGTGACAGAGCCGGCGATGACTGACATGCTTCACACACAACTCTCTGATTTGAGACAGACAACGAGACAAATCTGTGGACAGACTTTATTACAGTAGATGGCAACATTTTTAAAGAATGAAAAATGTGGCGTCACTGCTGCTGACTTACAAAGTAGTTCCTTTTTATTTATCTTTACTCGTGAATCAGAGGACAGGTCACAAAATGTCTGCTGTTCTAAGAAACGAGGCGCACGTTGCCAGACGGAGCTGGACTTGCAGGAAGAAGCTCTGTAAAAAGTGAACTTAATGATGGTTGATGACAGATGTTTTTTGCTGTCTGAATCAAATGGAAAACAAAATAAGAGTGTCTTAGCTGGTGTGTTCAGGATGTGTGCTTGTCACAAGCATTTTATTTTATCTCTGTAGATTATTTTTTTCTTGTATTATAGAACTGCTACAGTATGACAATTTGTCGTTTTTAACCTAAATTGCCTCTTGGAACAAAAATAAAACACTAAATTTCTAATTTAATTAATAAAAGCTTGTTTTAATACAAAAAAATAATAACTTTCTTTAATAAATTTCAAGTAAATATCGATGTTTTCGTGCTCACACGGCCTTTTGTCGTATTTCTTTAGAAGAGGGCGCCAGTGTGAGTTGTTAAACCGGTTTGTGTTTGTGGCTCTGATCTTTCGCTCTGAAACTGTTGACTGGTGTTGAAATTCGTAAAACTATTTTCTAACTCCAGTGTCACTGCAGGCCCTGCCAAGAAACAAATAGGAAACCAGAAACCCTTGACAGGGCGCACTTCAATCACTGCGTCGCAGCAGTGCCAAGGTTTTAAACGAAGATTGTGCACAGTTTGTTAGAATCAGCAACGACCAGAACAAGTTTTATTTGTAAAATTGACTGTGTTGTGGCCATTTTTGTTTTTTATAGTTATTCAAACAGTAGACATAAACCCAATGATTATTTTCTAAGAATTTAAATAAAATCTGCCTGTGGTTCTTAAGATATTTTGCTAACAGACAGATATGCCAAAGTTTTTAACTAAGATGTGTTGTTATGTGTGATCTCACACAACATTGTATGATTTTGCTTGGAGTCTGTGATGGGCATAACTGTCAGCTATGACAACATCAGATTTTAGCTAAATGCCTGTAAAGATGAGTGACATACAGCCTTTTATGTAGTCAGCTATAGCTGGGGCAGCCATCTTGGATTGGGTTGACTCTGGATGTATGAGGATCCATTGCAACAATAGTTATAGTGACTTCAGCAACCACAACAGAAACTTAATGAACTGGTGTTAAATAAAAAAATAAATAAAAATGTCAACAAATCCTGTGGCTCTTCTTCAACTTAGTCCATCACAATGGTTCCCTTTAGGAGGATTACGACACACTGTGTACAACACGTGTCAAATTCAAGGCCCTCAGGCCAAATCTGGCCCTTGTTAACATCTTTTCTGGCCCTCCACGATTATATTTTTTAATGTAAAATATTTTATTGCTTCTCATTTGGATTAACAAAACTGAGCACACTTCATTTAGTGCAGACTTCTCATGACAGGTGAACCAGTTTGAAGCCATAAAAAATGTTGATGAACCTGCAACCAAGAAACGATGTCAGCTATCTGATGTGGGTGAATGGATGGATTGAAAGTGACCCGTGACTTGGACCAAGTTTTCAAGTTGGACCTTCTTTTCTACCTTGGTTTGATCCCCTGGTATACAACAAAATAACATCCAGTACTAATAAAAGTTTGTGTTCTGATTACAAAGGCTTAATAAAAAAAGAAGAAAGTGTTGTACAAACTGTAAATTTGCAGATATGTTTTTAAAAGTTGAAATGTACGTTGCAAAAACATTTAAAATAGAGAATTTTTCATTATTTGTTAACTAAAATCTGATCCTACACAGCAGTTTGATTCATTTTGTGGTTTATATAACGATTTTATGGGAAATTATAACCTAAAGTAAAATGTGTGGTCCTTTTGTTTTTCCATGTTTGGCATCTCCAAGGTGTGGAGTTCATGTCAGTTGATATTAAGAAGCAAATACATTACTTAGTTCATGTATACTTTCTGTTACAGGAAGAGGTTTGAGTACACACACATAAAAAGAGGAGCTCAAACACATTAAAAGACTTTAAGCCACAGAAGTTTAAACCAAAAACCAAAGCTAACCGCTGCACCATCGTGCCAAAACTTGTCCCAAACCCAGATGTTTGATCGTTGCATGAGATGCTTTCAAATTATGTCATGATTTACCATCTGGCACCTCACCTTCGAGCCAGTAATATGAAATCATGTACCTTCACAGGTGAACAAGAAGTCATAAACATTTAAACACAGTGCCGAGCAGGAATGATTGAGTGTTTGCCTTCATTCAGTCTGTAAAAGGATTAATGAAGAACAGGAAGCTGTCCTGGCAGGCATTGTCAAAATGTAAAGAAGTGATTAGTAATTTCTGATTAATAGTTGTTTTGTAACAAGTATAATGTAAAATAATGCCAGATATTGAAAGTTCTAAATATTCTGGAAAAATGTGCTGAAGCACTTGGCCATAGGACATTTTCTATTTTCTAGTGAAAAACAAGTAAAAAATGTCAGACGGAAATTAGAAACTTAGATGTAAAAGGGTTAAAAGTAGTCTCAACGTCCAGGTTTGAGACTGACACATGAGATCAGAACAACGATGAGTGATTGTTGTGAAGTGTCTGTAATTCTCCAACGTTCAAACAACATCTCTAGTCTAAAGTAACGTTAGAGTAATTGCCCTTCAGCAGAAATGCAGTGAATGCTCATTGCTGAAGATCTTGCTGAAAAACAGCTGAAATGAACTAAAGCAGGCTGAAATGGAGCTGAAATGGAAGAACAAGCCTACGTTAGCAGAAGAAAACAGAACACATTTTTTTTGGTTGTTGGTTTAACAGAAATTAACACAAAATTAGAGATTTACAGTAGCTACAAAATGCTCCAATTAACACACAAAAGGCTGAAAATTAGCTGAAAAATGCAGACTTAAATGGCTTTAATTACCAGAATGAAGTGGAAGGAGCTGAAATTAGCTAAAAATTTGAAATTAGCTGAACAAGCTAAATTTAGCACAGAACAAGTAAAAAGTAGCTGAAATAGCGTTAAAAACTGAAACTAAAAAGAAAGCTGAAAGGAGCATAACATGCTGAAATTAGCAGAAAGAAGTTACTTTGGCTGAAAGTAGCAGAAATTACCACAAAAATCTTGAACTTGTCTGAAATTAGCTGACAATAGCTAAAAAAATAAAATAAAATAAAAGTTTACATTTGCACAAAGAAGCTGAAAGTAGCTGAACCAGAACAAAATGTGAAAAAAGCAGTAAAAGTTTGTAAACCAATCTAAATATCTGAAGGATGGAAAATGAGCTCAATTCATTTTCTATGAGCAAAAAAATGTCAGAAAAGGCTAAATATTTCAAAAAGCTATAGTTGCACCAATACCAAACGTCATTGCAGGATTGTCCGGAAAGAGCTGAAGGTTTTGATTTATGATTTGTTGAAATAGCTTGGACACTGCGGGACGATAACGATGCTGAAATACATACAGAAGAAAAATGGACCACAAATGCTTCATAAACATTCACACAATAAATGTTACCATGTCACTGTGTTTACAGCAGCAGATGACACATTATACTTATTAAATAATCATCCTTGGCATGCTTATTCACTTCAAATGCATTTTAAAAATAACAAAAGCAGCTCAGCTTCCTGTGAGGTGTATTATGAGTGGCTCTTCAAATAAAAAGTAAATCCTCGGTCTATGGAATATTAAATACTCTTAATTTGAAATTTGACTCTGTACAAATGTTGACTTTTTCAGTGTTTGGTGTGTTCTGTTCTTGTTTGGGACAAAGCTGAAGTTTTGGCCTCCTGAGGATCACATGATTGTTAAAGTCATTTCCAGTCATTACCCGTGCAGAAACTATCCTCTTATCTTTGTTATTTTTTTGATGAGACGTTTGGTTCAAAAACTGATGGTGTTGATTATAAATCAGTCTTTCCATGACCAGTGAAATATTCCCAGTGGCCTACTTCATCACTGGTCCAAATAGTTAATGGCTCAAGTCCTGCTTTTGACAGTTTGGCGATGGATCTATCATAAAGCTTTGCAGCCTGTTTCATGAAAAACATCTGATCGTTGCTACAAAAGAAACAAATGAGGCTTTTTGCAACTGTTAAACTTACTGTAACTCACTTCCCCGTGTGCACATGTGGGTTGTTTTAAGCACAATGCTTTTTTATTTTATTTTTTATCTCTTCTACAGAGTTTGTTGCTCATTCAAGAGTCAAGATTTCATTATAGTCGTATGATGTCAGGGCTAAAAATGTTCATTTATTGTGAAGTCCTCATCTACAGCTGATGGTCGTTTTGGAAACAAACCAAAATGTCTGAATGCTACATATGTCGTAAAAATTCCAGCTGTTTATTGCTCCGTCCGTGGTTCTTTGTTACAACATCACCTACAAGCAGGGGCTTTTGTAACTACCAGACCTGCTGGGCCGGAAACACCTTCAAACACAGTCTGAATGAGTAAAATGTGCAGAATGTGTCTGCTGGCGACAACCGCGGGTATTTACTACGATCCTCTCAGACTCAAGTCTCCATTGACTCATGGAGTCTTGTACATCTATAAGTCATCAGTGTGCTTCAGGTCAGATACCTTTCTATCCCTCCTCTCTCGCATGCACAGGTGGCATTGAAGGCATCGCAGAAGCCTTTAGGGGTGGGGAAGAGTCAACCTGTGGTCAACCTGCAGGAATGAACGACCCTGAGGGTTCAGGGGTCAACATGAGACGTATGAGAGAGGCAGGACCTTGATCTGAGAGCAAATTATGTGGTTATAATTATCTCAAGTTCAATTTAACGTGTAAAAATACGTAATTACAGATGAAAAATAAACGTAGCAGCGATTTCCTGCGAGAGCGACAACTTGTGAGTAACCCTATAGCTTCGGTGTTTCACATGAGTGGCCAAGTGGTCTAAAGTCAAAGATGCAGAAATAAGTTGAGCTGGAAGTCGATTAAAGAGGACGAGACCCCCGCTGTGGTGCTTTCAGGGCCAGAGCAAGTGTGTGTTTAAACAGTCTCTTTGAAGCTAAATGTGAAATGATCAGGTCTGCTCAGAAGTCTGCGTGGATCTTCAGTGTGTGTGTGTGTGTGTGTGTGCGTGTGTGTGTGTGTGTGTGTGTGTGTGTGTGCAGATACCTCTTTGAAGATGACTCTCTCTTATGAGCAGAGAGGAAGACCTTTACTACAGTCTAAGTGGAGGGTGCAGCACACTATAAAGATCCAAGATAACTATGGAACTGTGTGTGTGATATGTGTGTGTGCGTGTGTGTGTGTGTGTGGTTCAGGCAGGACTGGACATGACTTGCAGACCTGGTAGCTCTGACGCCAACTTCTTCTTTCTGTCTGTAGATGTCAATGACAGCCCAGAGGCAGTGTGTGTGTGTGTGTGTGTGTGTGTGTGTGTGTGTGTGTGTGTGTGTGTGTGTGTGTGTGTGTGTGTGTGTCAGCTGGAAAAAAGAAACATTTAATGTTTGTCAGGAACCACGCAAGCATAAAAAACACATTAACAAAAAGAAAAGTCCCAATAAAAGCTTATTAAAACCACCTAAGCCTGCCCTGGTCCATAAACAGTGGAGGAATCTAAATGTGACTTTTTTTTGTTTAAGGCTAAAATATATATATATATTTTTTACTTCAGTCTTCAATCATCAGAGTTTCAAGTATTACACTGCACGTCTCTTTTTGAACTTGCTTGAATTTGCCCCTGTTTTTAGACAAATCTGAGTGAGGTTGTTTTGCATTTCTTTGTGGCATGAATCAACAATTTGTTGCACGGCAATTAGCATGAAAAAGCGAGCAGCTCCTTTCCAGTCAATTTAACATCAAGCCATGTCTCAGTGCTTTTCTCAACCCCCTCACCTCCTCTGCTCCCCACCACAGCCTCCTAATTTTCAAAGGCATGCATTGTGGAGAGGTGAAGCGCGATGAGAGAGGGAGGAACAGTTGTTAACCAGGAACAGAGCACATTGTGCATGCATGTGAGCATCTGGGGGTGACGGGTTATATATGCATGCCCAAAGCGTTGCTGTTCAAAGCCTAGGATATAGTTGACGCGTCGCATAGGGCGCGAGGGTGCGCGCGCGAAAAGTGACGCATTCGCATAGTCCCCGCCCCCGCGCTTTGGCCAGCGCGTTGGTTTCGCGCGTGGTCGTGCACCTCCCAGATTTTGAAGCTCCGCAAGCCTAGCGCGCGCGCCGAATTGATTGACAGGTCGGGTAGGGACCTCACCGACAGCCTTCACGCCAGAGCCTGCAGCTGTCTGCGCCGCTGTGGTCGTGGAAACGGCGTCGCGACGCATGGAGGAATGTTTTTTATGTGATTCAAATGTATTAAATTCCCCGAGCGAGCGGAAAGCCATTTGTTTTTGTTGTGTGATTTCAAACAGTTCTTCTTCTACGGTAGATTTCTTCTTCTACACCCTTTCTTGCAACATATGCACAGGTTTTAGAGGGTACTGCCACCTGCTGGTCAGTAAAAGAACAGCATTTTGCCATGCGCTGCCGTGCTACACTATAAACGCATGAAGCCGCACGGCACAGTGCGCGCGCAGCACGCACGCTCCAGCTTGTTTATGTTTATGTTTATGTTTATTAAGTTTGTTCATTTTTTTACAAAAGAAACACAATACAAGACAATCCCATTAATGATACGTACACAATGTAAAAAAATGAAAGGTAGCAGAAAGAAGAATAAATCTTATTATATCTGCCCCTTTTTTCAAACAATCAGATTAAACAATAATAATCTTCCACCAACAGTACAAAATGACTAACTCTTTCTAATTTTCTAACTAATACAATACACAATACGTCATTTTATATATATATTTTTAACAAATTCATTTTGATCATTTTCTTAAATGTAAACATTGAATTTAATAGAGATAATCCATATACCTCACAGGTGTGGTACCGGTATATCACCTGTGTGGCAAGATGGCGCCAGTGTGTTGGGCGTCTCGTCTGCTACTCTGTCTTTTTTTATTATTTTTGTTCCTCTGCTTTTATGATGTGGACTCTCTACTGGTGTATGATCGCCAAACCCTTTTTGGGCTTCGTCTGCCTGCTGCTAATATTTTACATCATCATGAGAAGCACGATTCTTTGCCCCCGCTGTTGGCCGGAGTTCCATCATACCTGTGCCGGGTACCACACCCCCCTCGCCGGAGAAGACGTCACAGGCGTCGAGGTAAACGCGGTGGGCTCTTGGTGAAGCTGAGGACCGTTTTGGCAAGTTCGCCGGGAGTATTCCTGTCCCAGATTGGATCATTTCCTGGTCTGCATGCTTCGCGGCGCTCCTTGGACCCGATTGATTCCTGGCTGGTACCTGTTGTCGACTCGGATCAACATTTCCTTCCTCCACGTCTCACTCCTCCACATCTGCGCTGGCGAAGTGCTGACCTTGGAAATCTGCAACACTTTGCTCGGATTAATTCTCCTGCTGCATCGTCAGAACCAGTTCCTATCCGGATGGGTCTGGTAAACGCGAGATCTGTTGCAAACAAAACTTTTATTCTGAAGGATTTTTTTTCGTCTCAGGGTTTGGACTTTCTCTCCGTGACGGAATCTTGGATTTCTTCTGGTGAGTCCAGTGTTTTCTCAGAACTTTTACCCCATGGTTGCTCATATTTTAATACCCCAAGGCTCTCGGGCCGTGGAGGAGGTTTAGCTGTCATTTATAAATCTTGTTTTGACTGTAAGCAGTTGTCCCCCCCGACTGCTTTTTCTTCGTTTGAACTGAGCATGTTTGAGCTCGGCTGCACTCCTCCACTTTTGTGCGCAGTCATATATAGGGCTCCCAAGTACAATAAGGATTTCATACGGGACTTTTCTGATTTTTTGAGTGATTACATGTCCAAATATGAGCAAATTTTATTTTTAGGAGACTTTAATATCCCGGTGTGCAGCCCTGGAAAGCCGCTGGTGAAGGATTTTTTAGATTTAGTGGATGCATTTGGTCTCACTCAATCAGTGAAGGGCCCAACGCATGAACGTACACACACCCTCGACCTTGTCTTATCTTATGGATTGTCTATTTTAAACTTGGAAATTGGTGATGCATTGTTTTCCGACCATATGCCAGTTTTATTTGATTTTATTCCTGTTTCTAAAGCTGTTAAACCCTGTGCTCCTGCTCGAAGCTGCCGTGTTTTTAACTCATCCACTGCTGCTCATTTTTCCACAGCCTTTAATAGTTTAAATTCACAGCTCTCTGTGTCTCTCAGCACTGAGGAGCTTTCACTACATTTTGATTCTTTATGCAACACTATTCTGAATGATGTGGCCCCAATTAAAACTAGGCGTTCAAAGCCTAAATCTGACCCGTGGTTGAGTGACCATACCCGTGCCATTAGGCAGGTATGCAGGAAAAATGAACGCAAATGGAGAAAGGATGGTCTCCAAGTCTCATTTGATATGGTGAGAGAGAGTTGGCGTCGCTATCAACAAGCTGTAAAAACAGCCAGAGCCAAATATTTCTCTGACATTATTGTTGCCAACTCTCACAACCCCCGTGTTCTTTATGATACAATCAACACGGTCCTAAATTCACATGAACCGGTTCCTATTGAAGCATCTAAAGAACTTTGTGATAAGTTCCTTCAATTTTTTTTGGACAAGGTTACGAACACGAGGGCTTGTATTTCTTTTCCTTCCCATGACCCTTCCATCCTGGTCCCCTGTCCTGCACTTTTTGATCATCTGGAGCCTATTTCTCTCTCCTACCTAGAGAAAATTGTCACCAGTATGAAACCATCAGGTTCCCCCCTTGATGTTGTACCTCCTTGTTTTCTTAAGGAGGTATTTTCTACAGTTGGCTCTTTTGTTCTAAATTTGATCAATAGCAGCTTAATGTTTAGCGTGGTGCCAGGCAATTTTAGACATGCTGTGGTTCAGCCATTATTGAAAAAACCTGGCCTTGATCCTACCTCTTTGTCCAACTTTAGGCCAATTTCAAAGTTACCTTTTATTTCAAAAATATTGGAAAAAGTTGTTTACACCCAGCTGAAGGACTTTTTGGATGAATTTAAAATTTTGGAGGTCTTCCAGTCTGGTTTTAAAACCTACCATAGCACTGAATCTGCTCTTTTAAGGGTTTTTAATGATATATTTTTATCGCTGGATTCTGGAAACTGTGTTTTACTTGTGCTTTTAGATTTAACAGCTGCTTTTGACACAGTCGACCATGAAATTCTTATCGCCAGATTGGAGCAATGGGTGGGCATCACTGGCTCAGCTCTGCAGTGGTTTAGGTCCTACCTTTCAAATCGAAGTTTCAGTGTGAAGATTGATAATTTTACCTCTGCATCTGCTGCCCTCCCCTGGGGTGTACCCCAGGGATCTATCCTTGGTCCTCTGCTCTTCTCACTTTACCTTCTGCCACTCGGTTCTATTTTCAGGAAACATGGTGTGCAGTTTCATTTGTATGCGGATGACTGTCAAGTCTATTTTCCTGTAAAACAAAATGGCTCCACGCAGTCTCTTCTGGACTGTCTTGGTGACATTAGAGGGTGGATGGCGCTTAATTTCCTTCATTTTAATGATAAAAAGACCGAGGTTATGGTCTTTAGATCTAGTGCTCCTGACAGTCCCACCACTTTTGATTTTTCCTCTTTGGCCCCATATGAAAAGTCGATTGTGACAAATCTAGGAGTGAAAATTGACCCCTGCCTGAAACTGGACTGTCACATCAACAGCATGGTTAAGTCCTCGTTCTTTCATCTGAGGCGCCTGTCAAAAATCAAGCCCCTCCTTTCTAGACGCCACTTAGAGACCGTAATCCACGCTTTTATTACTTCACGCCTGGATTATTGTAACTCTCTTCTGATTGGAGTAAATAAGGCCTCGCTTTCTCGGTTGCAGCTGGTACAAAATGCTGCTGCACGATTTTTGACTGGTACAGGCAGACGTGAGCACATCACTCCAGTTTTAATGTCCCTTCATTGGCTTCCTGTCCAGTTTCGAATCCATTTTAAAGTTTTATTGTTTGTTTTTAAGTCTTTGAACGGTTTTAGTCCCTCTTATCTGTCTGAACTGCTTCAACTTTATGTGCCATCACGTGCTCTCAGATCCGCTGACCAGATGCTTTTAGCAGTCCCAAAAACCTTTTATAAGACCAGAGGAGACAGAGCATTTTCAGCTCTGGCTCCTAAATTGTGGAACGAGCTGCCACTGAAGGTCAGGCAGGCCCCATCAATATCTGTTTTTAAAACTCGTTTAAAAACACATATGTTTTCATTGGCTTTTAAACCAGAATGAGTTCACATCTCTGTTTTAGTGTTGTATTATTTTACTTGTGATGTACCGATATTTATATGATTGAGATTGATTGTTTTTATTGTTTTGTGCTTGTTTTTATTCTTGTACAGCACTTCGGACGGCTGCTGCTGTATTTTTAAGTGCTTTATAAATAAACTGGTATGGTATGGTATGGTATATCAAGATGCTGATAAGACAGCATTATTGTTGTACAGGTATGTCTTAAGCTAGGTTTATACTAGTGTCTCACGTCTTTTACCCCCCGTTGAGTGAACCCAGCGATGATGCAATTGCGTGTGTGTCACCGACCGCATTGAGTGTTTATACTTGGCAAGACGTGGGGGATAAATTATAATAAATCCCTCCCTCTTCCCTCCCTCTTCCAACTTTTTTTATTTTTTTTATTGAATTTATTCATTTCAAATTGTAAAAACACAAGAAAATTATTTACAAAACCACATTATAAAACAAAACAATACATGAAATGAAAGGAGGCAGAAGAAGAAAAAAATCTCATTATTTCTGCCCCTTCTTCAAACAAAATTAACAATCAATTCAAATAGAAATCACATACTGTGTATATATATATAAAAAAAAGATATTACATGATTTCTCACACAAAACCATAAATTCTGAGCTTTGAACAATAATAAAAGAATATTATAGTCAACCAAATCATTAAAAAAAACTAGCAATTTCAATTTGTAAAACAAAACATTTGATGGACCCGCATGGCAGTAATGTTTTCTTGTAATAATTATTATGGCTCTCTTCTGTAAAATAAAAATAGGCTTTAGTTACAGTTTTGCACGCTGTACCCGTATAACCGTATTATTAAAAAAAATAAAAATAACTCACCCATGTGAGATTCGAACTCATGTCTTCTGGAGTGGCAGCGCAACGTGTTTACCACTAGACCACCACGGCTGGTTGTTTAACAACGGAGTTTGCTTTCTTTTAAAGGGTGCATGCAGGCGCGCTCATGCTTTTGTGTGCGCGCGCGTAAATATATATAATATATGTATTGGTGTGTGTGTGTGTGTGTTGGGTGCAATGCGCAAAGTGTGCTGAGGCGCACGGTTTGCGTGCGCGCGCACACACAGACAAGTTTCTCTTCAAAACTATCCATGTGTCTGTCAAAGCAAAAACAAAAAACGCCCACAAACTTTGAACCAATCACACGCTGCGAGCCGCATCGTCGGCGTCTCGGAGTTCTGACTGGGGGCTATGTACACGACGGGCTGTCACCGGGGGATCACAGCGGGAGTGCGGCCAAAAGTTGCGCAATGTTTGCTCACTCAACGGGGGGTAAAAGACGTGCGACAGGCCGTCTTGCCGAGTATAACAAGGCCTTTAGGCTGCCCACAATAAAAGGCCATTCTAAAATGTGCAGTTTTATCACAGCACAATGACAAGTTTTGAAATAGTGTTCAATTTACATGCTGACTGCAGGAATGTCCACCAGAGTTTTTGCCTGTGAATTGAATGTCTATTTCTTTACCATTAGCAGTCTCCAAAGGCGTTTCAGAGAATTTGGCAGTACATCCAACCAACCGGCCTCACAACTGCAGACCATGTGTAACCACACCAGCCCAGGACCTCCACATCCAACATCTTCACCTCCCAGATCTTCTGAGAACAGCTACCCGGACACTGCTGCAACAATCTGTTTGCTTAACCAAATAATTTCTGCACAAACTGTCAGAAGTCGTCTCAGGGAAGTTCATCTGCATGCACATTGTCCTCATCAGGGTCTCCACCCGATTGCTGTTTGTTATCATAAACGACTTGAGTGGGTAAATACTCACATTCAATGGCGTATGGCACATTGGAGAGGTGTTCTCTTCCTGGTTGAATCTTGGTTTTCACTGTGTAGGACAAATGGCAAATGGCAGATTTCGTCATGTGGGTGAGTGGTTTTCTGATGTCAGTGTTCGCCACTTTGCCATTGATAAGTGCACCTCCACTTGGCTCTTGTCTTGTCAGTTCTTCTTATGTGTTGGTGATCCACTGTGACTTGTTTCCCCGCTCTGTGGGTGGGATCGTCAATGCAAAGTACAGTAGGCAGTATCATAACAGGTCATTGTGTTTGAGCCCCTCCACTCGTTGTGGCCCTTAATTAGCCTATAACCAGTGGGTCGGTCATCCAGTGATATAGAGCGAGCCATTGGCTAGTCAACTGCTACTGTCTGCATATGTCAAAGTCATCACATTTGAGCAGTTTGCTTGGAACCACAAACAAGGTGGTTCCATAAACTGGGATGAGTGGGGGGTGGGTAGTGGCAGTGAGCAGGTCCTTAACTGGTGTTGTGTGGTGGAGAACTGATGGCAAAGCATCAGTTGTGAATCGAGCGGCCCATGGTGGAGGTGTGGTTATGGTATGTGCAGGCATATATTATGGACAATGAACACAGGCACATTTAATTGAGGTTATGTTCAATTTTGAACGAACAGAGATACCGTGGCGAAAGCCTGAGGCCCGTTGTTGTGTCATCATCCACATTAAGCACCTCATATTTCAGCCTACCAATGGCATGCTCCCTCAAGCCTTGAGACATCTGTCATTGTGCTGTGTGATAAAAAATGTACCTTTTAAAGTGGCCTTTTATTGTGGTCAGCCTAAGGCTCACCTGTGCAATAATCATGCTGTCTAATCAGCATCTTAATATGTCTTAACCTTTTTAAATGGATGGATTATCTCAGCAAAGGAGAACTGCTCACTAACAGAAAATTTGAGAACGATATTTGAGAGAAAAAGGCCTTTTGTTTCCGTAAAAAAAGTTATAGATCTTTGAGTTCAGCTCATGAAAAATGGATCAAAAGCAAAAGTGGTACACTTATACTTTTGATCAACATATTTAATTTAAGATGTGTTTCTTTTTCACATTTCTATTTATTTGTAAAAAGTGTATTTTATTTATGTATTTATTTTTGTTTAAGAATATGAGGACTGAAGCCACTTTAAATAGTTTTAAGCTTATCTCCCATTATCTTGCCAGACTATTTTGAATGCACTATGATCGAGACAGGATATTAAAAGGAAGGTGGAGAAACAGCAACTCTAACAGCAACACTGATTGCAATGTTTTGTACTTAGAAGGTCAAACTGGCCAACCATCCATTTATGTTATGGAACATAATTAATAGACTTGATTAAAAACACATTTTAGACAGATTTTTTA
>JBBPBX010001953.1:44869-72255 GCA_038048925.1 Garcialebias charrua | reverse complement strand
TATATATATATATATATATAAACATCTTTATTCTGAAGATGTCATGACCTAAAATCCCTTTTTCATTAATGCATTTACTAAAAGAAGCATCAGCTTAAATAACCAAAGCACTAATATAACACAAGATCAACAAGTTTATGTATCATATGAGACCAACAATAAACCCAGAAGCATAAAAATGCATAACACAAAGCAAAATATGTGCACCATTAGTCATATTAAACACTGGTGGCACTGATCATTATCACTGAACGAAGCTTTGTCTGTTTCATTTACTCTGGTAGCTTATTCTGTAATGCTAAAATAATAAAAAAAAAACTTTTTATCTTCTTATTTCTAAAATAGACTTTGTTTTTTTATTATGATACTGGTTAATTGATAACAATGTTTAATGTGTCTTGCATTTATGACTGTTTATTTTGCTATTGTCTTTTTAATTAAAACAAGAAAGTTTAGGCCTTAAATAACAATTAAAGTAGATGGCAAGGATAAACGATATACAGTACACACTTCAAACAATAAAATTATTCGGGTAAAAATAGTGACAATGCTCTATGTATTAAATAAATAAAATCATTCAAGTGTAGTTGACAGAGCACAATAATTCCAGACAAAGAAACAAACACACACACACCATTGTCTCACTCAGTCTGGAGGACTCATTGTCAAGAGAGACCTGTTTTGAACAAAAAGCCACGAGGACTAGTCATAAAAAAAACAGTCATAAAACAGCATATAAAATGAAAAGTAAATAAAAGTAGTCATATAAAAAGAAATAAAAACAAGCCTATAAAATGAACAGTAAATAAATGTAGTGATACAAAACTAAATAAAACCAAGCTACGTAAAGCTTCAGAAGAGTAGACAGACTGTATTTTGTTAGTGTTAATTGGACGGAGTCTATCACATAGACAGAAGGACTTGTCCACAAACATAGATGGACATATGGCCTGCACTGTAAACTGAAAGCTGCCAAAACACAGATTACCTTCACAGTGATATGAGTAATCACACAGCACAGTGTAGCTGCAAAATTGCATTAAGAGTATATGTATAATTTTAAACACTACTGCATTGTTTTATGTAAAAAACAGAGAAAAATCTAAGGTGTAAATGAACAACTTTTGAAAAAATATAATTACATTTGAATAAACTAAATCACATTTGATAAAATGGAATTACATTAAGCCAAGTGTGTGTACTATATATTGTTCTGTTTGGTTTTATGCTGTTAATAAAGTAAATACAATACAAAACTTCCTGTTTGGCTTAATGTAAATCAGTTTTTTCAAATGTAATTCCTTTTTCTCAAATGTGATTTTTTTTCTTCCAAATTTAATTCTGTTTTTCAAATGTGATTCCATTGTTTTCAAATGTAATTCCATTTTTTTCTATTGTGATTCGGGCCACTTCTGCTTTGGCCACTTCCACTTTGGCTTAATGTAATTCTGTTTTTTGATTGTTTTCTTTTTTTTTCTTTTTTCAAATGTAATTCAAATTTTTCAAATGTTCATTTACCCCTTAGGGCCACCATACATATCACATTTTTACAGCTTTTTTTTATTTTTTTTATTATTTTTTACATCACTTAATTTTAAAGCAAAGACCCTTTTGCCTAGTTCAGTCTGAACTGAGGGAACACTGCAGGTAATAATATCCTGAGAGCGCACGCAGTAGCTGCACTCACGTAGAGACATAGGAGGAGATGTATGAAGGCAGCAGACCGATAAGTGATTTAAAGATGAAAATGTACCAATGGAAGAGTCTGTGTGAAGTTAATGATGTCCAGTTAACCAGTGAATACAGGGTGGGAATGGTAGTTAAAGCCAGTTATGAATCTTGGTGCACCATGACAGACAGCATCCAGCAGTATGATAAAAAAAAAATTACAAACCTTGCTTTGTCTTGCATATAACAGCAGGTGCACTAGACAAGGATTTTTATTAGAGGTGCACCGATTTATCAGCCCCAATTTCCTTAATTTTGGAAAATTGGCGATCGGTTGATACGTAAATGAGAAACCAATTTTACTCTTTTTTTTGTTTGTTTTTTAACAATTGTCTTAAATTTCATTTTTATTTCAGAGCACTACCTCATGCAGGTTTGTATTGTTTCTAGGATATTGTTCATTCATTCATTCATTCATTCATTCAACCTTTATTTATACAGGCTAGCCTCGTTGAGCCACGGGGACTCATTTACAAGAGGGACCTGTCTCACTCACCTAGGGACAATTTAGAGTTACCAATCAGCCTAACATGCATGTTTTTGGACTGTGGGAGGAAACCGGAGCACCCGGAGAAAACCCACGCATGCACGGAGAGAACATGTAAACTCCACCCAGAAAGGCCCCCGGACCGGGATTTGAACCGGGGACCTGCTCGCTGAGAGGCAGCAGCTCTACCAGTTGTATAATATAATATTGGAAAATTGAAGGTGCGATGTGACCTTATAGCACCTGACAATGTCACTTATAAAACAAAATCGATATCGGCCAAAAACAAATAAAGTCCAGTTGATCCTGTATTGAACGCCTTTTTTGATCGGCCAAAAACGTAATTAGCAGGTCAGACTTTTTAGAAATTGGGGATCAGCCAGAAAACTGATATTGGTGTACCCCAAATGTTTATGCCTTTTTTTTTCTCCACCAGAACAATGTAACAGAGGGAAGGGAAAAATATAAATAAATAAATAAATAAATAAATAAATAAATAAATAAATAAATAAATAAACAAAACATAAAGTTACCAAAAAGTACAAATAATAAATAGGAGGGCAGGCTGTTTTAAAAAAAAATGACTTTTTTTTTCCCAGTAAATTTTAAGTAGTAAATACAAAACTCAACTTATTATAATAATTTGCATATAGTAATGGGGCAACCTTTTGAAAAGCCTTTTTTAAGATTTGTATTGGTGCATAATTTTTCTCAAAAAACCTTGTAGATGTCCTTCTAGGTCATTTTTACCATTCACTTTTTTTATGTACAAGATATGAAATGGATAACAAAAAGAACTGCAGGAGCAGAATGGAGCGACGGTGGCTTATTTGTCAGCAGATGCTACTTCATAATTACTAAGGTGGTCCTTGGTAGTCATGTGAATGTGTTTGCCCTACTTCTAAGATTATGCATACATTTTTGCAAATATGAAACCTCATAATAAAAAAAGAAAATGTAAATATATATCTGCTTCATCATTTTATTCAAGCACAAAATGACAACTGCATCAGTTTATTGCTTAACAGTTCTATAAAGACTTTGATTACCGGTATATACCTTTGCTGATGATGTCTTTTAACATTTTCAAAAATATATATATATTTACGTAACCTTTTTTAAAGAAATGAAACAAGATCAAGTTTTCAGTGGACTTTCAGCAGGTGTGAAGCAGACACTGTTATCACCTCATTATTATTATTTTTGTGCTTTGAACAGAGATGGGAAATGAGAAAGAAAAAAAAGTGAGCAAGACAAGGCAATTTTGTTTCTGCAAACAGTTTTCCCAGCTAATGAATTATGACCTTTTGAATGTTTGCTCATCACTTTTCTTAGACAAACCAGGCTTTTAGTAGAAAAAAAAAAGTGGAACTAGAATTGTGCCTCTGTGTAATAGTTTAAACAAATTGTTAGGTGTTTGAATAAAATATATCATTACTCTTTTTGGTTGTTCATTTCCTTCCCGATAAATCTTTTGTTTTCCTCGCCCTGCTCTTTATTTTTGTTTGGATTAAAACTACTTGTGTAGAATATTAACTGGACACTTGGTTATTATTGAGAAAGTACTTTACAGAAATGCTGCTCAAACTGCACATATGACAAACAGTTGTTCTCCCATTTAATCATCACCACAACAATAAGTTGTCCTAAATGTACTTCAATAACATATATTCAATTTACAGTTTTTATTCAGGCACACATTCAATGTATCCCATTAAAGTTATAACACAGTTTAAGTAAATTAAAGCCTGTTTTTTTTTTCCAAGTCAGATTTTCTACCGAACCTGTTGGAAAAATATGCAGTTATGTGTAATCTTTGTTCATGTTTTGATGCAGCGGAAACACCTGGTAAGAGGAACACTAACAAGTTACTTTAACCATAATGAGTTCCGCTCACGTAATAAGGCAAAGGCAATTAGCTTTTTCGAGACAGCTGATTTATTCTTAAACATATTGGGTGGAATTGGTCCAGTACATTATTCTAAAGTTTTAAATATGACCAAAGAGGTTGACTTTCATCTTTTGTCACACCTTTTTAATTATACTGCCTGGTGCCATTGTAAATTCACAGAACACTAACAGGTAAAACTGTCTACTAAAGCATCCATTGGATGTATGGAAATGTCCATCTGTTTCTACTTTCTACTGACTGAGCTGACAAACCAACCCTATCATATACATGAGTGCATATGTGTCTTTCAAAAGCCATGACAATACCGTATACAATATGGCCCAAACATTTTGGATAATGTTTGTTTTAAACAAATTTTGTCTATTTACAATTGCATTGTATTCAATGTAATTTGTGATAGTAATTAGTTGTAAATGTATTTTTCTGTAGCAGATTGGTGTAGGATCTTGGCTTCAGAATAGATATTAAAGTGCACATCACTGAACTGTTGATTTAACCTTTCATTCTCACCAGCACTGTAGCAAAACTGAATGCTTGATTCTCCAACTATTACAAAGCTTGCCAGCTTGTTTACAGTGTCAGCTGGGAAAAGTTCAGTTCTAATAAAGTTCACAATACTACATTTCATCCCCCCCCCCCCCACATACACACACATTTTATTTACCACTTCTTTTTTCCATGCTTTCCTCCCAGGTCAGGAGGCAGCTGGTGCCTGTTTCCAGCAGTTACTGTGCAAGAGGTATGCAAGAGGTATAGCACAGCCTGGACAGATCGCAAGTCCATCGAAGTGTCACGTACAGACAAACAAGGCAAACAACAACTCATACTCTCACACTCGCCTAGGGACAAATTAGTGATATCAATTACCCAAACTTGCATTTTTGGCCTGTGGAACAAACCAAGAAAGAAAGAGTCTTCGTCCCAGGGTGCATCACCCCTCCAGCCCTCTGTCAACAGGGCAATTGGGCCCCCTTAGACTCCTGAGTATTACCCAAACAATACTAAGGTCAGGCCCTCTTATGCTGGGTTCGAGAAAGATTTGACCAGCCACCAACAACCTTCATCTGCAGAGCGCACCCCTATTTCACCTCACAGCTCTTAGTCAAGTAGCAGTGACCCTAAATGTACCATGAGGTAGCTCACATTGCCGGCTGCTCCTTCTGTATTTGACATATTACAGTTGGTACTTGGTCTGGTAAAGATTGCAGTAGCCAGAACAAGTTGGCCAGATAGGTATGCTGTTCAAAAATCCAACTAAGTAACTGTTAAAAACTCCCAAAATCTCAGAACTAAGCTCACTTCCTCACTCAGCAATGAGTGTGCATCATTCAGATGATATCAGGTAAATGATTCCAACACTCTATGATTTTCATGCTTTGCAGTTTTAATCATACATTTGCATAAGGTTACATTTTATAGTCGCCAAAGATCCAGCAGTGATGTAATCTACTGTATTTAATTTCAGAAATGTTAGTTATAATGAATCAAAATCAAAAAATGAGTAAAAGGAAAGGACAATTCCTTAATCAGTGAAATGTTGATGATTATCCGATCAGTCGTATCTGACTTTCGGTCATTTTATGAATCTTCATACTCCACGCGTTCCTGTCTTTCACCAACTCTTTCAATTCCGCAATTGGCATAGTCATTGTTGTCATGATAGTGTCGAGCCATATTGTTCTTTGGCGGTCTTGTCTTCTTTTCCCATTGACTTTTCCAAGCATCACTGACGTTTTCTAAAGAATCAGCTACATCACGTGGCCAAAATATGAGAGATGCTGTTTGGTAATTTTGCCCAATAATGACATTATCGGTTTGACGCGGGCCAAAACTGAAAGTTATGCACCATAACTCATGTTCCCTGAAGGAAGGGAACGAGGTGCAACATAGCTGGCCCTTTTCAATGCTGAAAGCTCGGTGAAGTGCAATTTTGGAGACAGTTGGAGGGGCGTCAGTCGCTTAAGTACCTAAAGGGCTGTACCTCTGACGCGACGCTGACGCCCTGCCGTAAAGGCGTGAATGTATTCCTTCAGGTAATCGCGCGGGGGCACAATTCCCATAGCAAGTATGTTGCACCAAGAGACCAAACTGAAAGGGAACTACCTTGTTCTTCATCATGGCAGTCCAAGGTATTCTTAGCATTCTTCTCCAACACCAAAGTTCGAATGCTTCGACTTTTCTTTTCTCTTCTTTTCTAAACGTCCAACTTTTGCAACCATACATCATTATAGGGAATACAATTGCGTTGACCAATCTGACTTTTGTTGCAATGCTAATATCCTTGCTCTTCCAGATCTTTTCCATTCCCTGCATTGCAGTCCTGCTGAGTGTGATTCACCTCTCGATCTCGGGCGCCGATGCCCCACTGCGGTCGATTTTAGCTCCAAGGAAAAGGAAATCTTGGACATGCCTCGATTACTGTGTTGTTTATTTGCATGTTCACTACACCATTGACTGCAGTGGTCATAACTTTAGTTTTTTTGATGTTCAGGTACAGTCCCATTCGTTCGCTTTCCTCTTGCACTCGTCGGACGAGACAGTCGAGGTCCTTTTCACTCTCTGCGAGCAGGGTTGTATCATCTGCGTATCGAAGGTTATTGATGTTTCTGCCGCCGATTTTGATTCCAATCTCAGATTCATCCAGAGGCGGCCGCCACTAGAGGGCGCTAGGGGCGCCGCCCCTCCTTGGAACTGCAGCTCTTCTTCTTCAGCATTTGAAGATTTAATTTTTTTTTTATTATAAAAGTGAAATAATAAAATAAAAATATTTCGAAATGCATGCATATATGTTTTTAGTTGTGTAGGATAAATATTTTATGAGTAATGATTGTTTCAAAAAACGTTTTTTGATTGTGACGTACTTCCGGTTTCCCCGCTGGACGCCGCCTGCGGCTTTTCCATTGAATCTAATTATAACTAGCGGCCGCTAGCGGCCGTAGTTTATGTCCCATCTGTCCAAAATTATTGGACTGTACAGGTCGCATTTTCCGTCGCCCTCGAGCCTGGACTCGTCTCTTATCGCCACGGATCGCCAGCGCTTCCGGTTCGAGCCAGGAGGGAGGGGGAGCGGGGGACTCTCTCTGTTTACACTCAGAGCTGATCACACGGCCGACTAGCGACGTTGAAACAGCAGTAATTATTAATGGTGCCTTTCTACACAGGTAAGCAAGTAATAATTAGTGACTTTAATGAATCTCTAAGCGCACATGAGCAAAGTTTTGAGCTGATCTCATCTGTGTGCGTGTGACGTGGTGTCGTGTGTGGGTGGTTGTTGCAGTCAGTTACAGTAGCTACTAGCTGTGCTCATGGTTGTGGTGTACTGCAACATTATAAAAGTTGCTACTTGCTAGTTATAAACCCGAATGTGTGAAGACGACTCCTGTCTGTCCATCTTCAGCTCATCATGAACTGTTTACTCCTCAGAGTGTCTGTCTGTGTTAGTTAACTTTTGTCTCGTTTCGTTTAGCAGCAGTTGCAAATTTTCTGATGAATAAATCTGAATGAATAAATAAACTTTAGTTTTAGTTTAGTTTAGTTAAACTTTAGTTTCATTATAAGTTGTGCTGTTGTTTCAAAGACACTCTAAACTTAAATAAATCAAGTAGCAGAAAGATTTAAGCATTAAATAGTTTGAAATTTTCATGTTATGAAACAGTGATTATATAATTATTTGAATTTAATTTTAATATTATAAAGATCACTGTGGATGGAATGCAATTGAAATAACCTGGATATTATTATTTATGCTGTATTAAGAAAGTTAAAATGTGATTACATATGTGTACACAAAGCACTTCAAGCAATGTGGAAAATGCTAAAAAAAATACATAATTAATGTGCCTTTTGTACTTTCTTTACAGAAAAAAATCCACACAACACCTTCATCTCTACACACCGGCATCCAATCTACCACCTGTGTAACAGACAGGTGGTGTACAGAAGAAGATCCAAGATGTCCAGCTTAACCTTATCATGCAGCAGGTGACTTCCCATATCCCAAAAGTGAGTATTTTCACTTGTGGTGTTTTACTATTTTTAACACTGTATTGATCTGGAGAATGAAAACAAAGTCTCTTGCAAGTTACTAGCTTATTAACATTGAAACATTTAAGGTGCATTTATATGGTGAAATGTTATATATGCTAAGATGCATTAGGAGTCAACTCAGGACCTTTAATATTAGGAATATTTAAGAGAACTGTCTGGTACTAAAAAAATACAGTAGATTGATTCTATTTATTTGCTCTCTCCACTGCACACCTGTAGAAGGAGGTGAGGTCTGAACTTCTCAGACCAGCTCGTCTAAGCCGTCTGAGGAAGTAGAGTCTCTGATAAATTTTCTTGATCAGGCTGGTGGTGTTGTTGCTCCAGCTGAAGTTATCGTTCATGTGTACCGTACACCTAAGTACTTGTAGCTGGAGACCACTTCCACCGCAGATCCTCCTATGTTCAGTGGGGTGTGTGGGGTTTGTTTGTTCCTTCTGAAGTCCACAATCATCTCCTTTGTCTTCTTCATGTTGATGTGAAGGTTATTGTCCTTGCAGGACCCAGAGCCTCTTTATCATAAAGTGGAAGAAAAGACCCTTAGACCAGTCTGGTGGGTGACCAACTTAAGGAGACTGATATCGGATTTTAGGTCACTTCACTTTCTTTAACAACAAACATGAACATGGCTGGCTGTGAGGGGCAAACACATGACATATAGTAGCTAAAAGACAGATGCTTAAACTGCTAAGCTTCAGCAAAAAGAGGAAAATATTGATGAGTAGCAAAACACTAGCTAAAGTAGCATTTTTTTGCTGAAAGTATCAAAATGCTAGTTAAAAGTAGCAGAAAAGTAGCAGAACAGTAGCTAAAATCTCAACAAGATAAAAAAGAAAACAGATTTAAGAGAATAATGTTTAAGGGAAAGTTTCATATTTTGAAAGATATAAAACTAGCAACAAAAAAGTAAGCTGAAATTAGCACAAAATATGTAAAAAGAACAATAAAGTGGTCATAGTGTTATGATTTCAAAGGTTTACCCAGTTGGTAATGAGACCCAGAACGACACAAGACAAGAGGTGCAAAAGTAACAGTGTTTATTATTTACAGTGCAAGTCTATATACTGTACACATGTACAGGGATCTTCTGGATTTCCTAGAAGATGAAACAAACTGTCAGAAAGGCTTGACCAGAAGGCTCTTTCAAGATGATTGATCTAGTTTTGTTTGTTATTTTACAGAGAAATCCTTAGTTCCTTGAGATGAATCCCAGAGGGCGAAATGAGGCAGGCAAGTGGTTGGAGGGCAAGACACGATGAGCAGAGAACTGGTCCCAGGACCAAGATGGAAACGAGGACTGGAAACACAACAAAAAACAAGGTAAGTGTCTCTCAAAGTACTGTACTCAGAAACTGGCTAGAAGCATAAATACCATGAGTAGGCATCAATGCTCCAGCGAAGAGTACTTGACTGCAGCCTTAAGTATAGGTGGAGCTCATCAGGTGGATCACAGTAAAATAGATCATTTTTCTTCCCCATAAATCAGTTATTTAAAATCTAATCTGGAATAATTCCTCCTTGTTAGACTTCAGTTGACCTGTTTAAGTTGGGCCCAAATTTGTTATTATCTTTTGATTTATTTTTCATTGAAATTTAATTATTTGTTAGTTTATTTTTGGAACTATTAAATTGAATTATTTGGTGGATTTTTGAACACCTTTGTCCTTATTTAAGTCTGGACCCTCACAATTCTATTTATGTTATGAACTTGTATTACTAAAATAATTATAACAGAATATGATAGAAGTTGTCCAAAAATTGAAAAGTGGAAGCAGAACACTCCCATTCTCTTTTCACACTGATGCCTCAAACAAGGTGAAGATGAACCATGTTTTATTAATGATAGTTTTATACAAATGGATACACCTGATATATACAAATAAAAACATGAACAAACTTACTTTACAGTATACAAACATAATTATGCATACTTCTACACATGCTTAAAAAAAAATTATGGCGCCCCCCCATAAAAAAAAATCACCAGCCGCCACTGGATTCATCCAAATTGCATCGCCTCATAATCACTTTTGCGTACAGGTTGAATAGAACTGGTGATAGGATGCAGCCTTGTCGAACTCCTTTCCCAACTCGAAACCACTCTGTGTTCCCGTAGGTTGTCCTAACCGTTGCTTCCTGATCATTGTAAAGTGCTTTTATTAGCTGTACGATGTGTTCAGAGATGCCCATTTGTTTCAAGAACTTCCATAGCTTTTCATATTCGACAAAGTCGAAAGCTTTACTGTAGTCAATGAAGCACATATAGACGTCCTTTTGATATTCCCGGGTCTTCTGCATGATCCAGTGCAGATTCGCGATTTGATCTCTAGTGCCGCATCCCTTGCAAAAGCCAGCTTGGACTTCCTGGCAGTTCCCATTCGACAATTGTTGCGATGGGTGTCTGTATGATCTTCAGAAGGATTTTACTTGCGTGAGATATGAGGGCTATAGTACGATGGTTGGAACATTCCTGAATATCGCCTTTTTTATGAAGAGTGACAAAAACTGATCTTTTCCAGTCCTTGGGCCATGATTTGGTGGACCAGATTTTTTGACATAGGTCGGTTAAAATCTTGGTCGGCACTGCTTTTAGTAGTTTGGCTGGTAGATGGTCGATTCCTGAGGCCTTCCAGTCTGGTAGTTGTTTCAAGGCCCACTCGACTTCTTCCTCAAGAATGCATGGTTCTTGTTTGGCCTGACATGCCTGTTCCAATGGTCCTATTTGATGGCTTGAATACAGCTCTTCTGTATATTCCCGCCATCTTCGCTTGATTTGATTTTCGTCTTGTAATAATTTACCATCGTAGTCCTTGATGGCCGCTGCTTTGCGTGCTACAAACGGTGCCCTGGTCTGCTTCACATATGTGAATAGAGTTCGTGTATGACCTTTCTTGTTTGCTTCTTCCAGCTTGGCTGCCAAGGATGGAAACTACTGTATTTAATTTCAGAAATGTTAGTTATAATGAATCAAAAAATGAGTAAAAGGAAAGGACAATTCCTTAATCAGTGAAATGACTCCAAGCAATCCCCGTGCTGTCCCTGGAAAAGCCCACAAAATGCAACCTATCATTTTTTAAATAGGGGGAAGAGGTTCCAAAAATGCTGTTCTTACCCTCAATCCATTTTTGCATAGTTTTTTTTCTTCCCTTTCTGAAAAATAGGAGAATAAGTCCTGCAGCCTTCGTTGAAAACGGTCATAAATGTAATTAATTCCAATCCGAGACTTGTTCTTTATGATCTGGATCAGTCTTGCTGATGGGAGATCATGTTTTACAGAGCTGAGCTAGAATATTTCTCTGGTATCTTCTGTTCTTGCTCCTTGCCTCCTCTTTCAGCTTCTTCTTTAGAATTCTATTCAGATCAGAACTTAAGTCTGCTGGCCAGGATGACCATGTACCTCTTCCACCCGAACTGACTGACAACTTCCCACTTTGCTGTTTTGTATTTTTAAACTTCATCTCTTGTCTGTGATTGGCTGACCTATGACCTGACAACCATTGTATACCTTGTCATGTATTTTGAAAGTACTTTTTTCCATCTGCCAGCACAGTGCTTGCTTTTGCAACATTAATTGTATATAATCAGTGGAGGTAAGCTTGTTTCCAGTTCTTGCATTCAACCCCTTGTGTAAGTCTTGTGTATTTGTGTGCATACAGAAGTGTTGCTTTTGTCTCCTCCAGGCTCGACTACTGCAACTCCCTGTTTATTGGAATCCCTGGTAAATACCTTCAGAAACTTCAATATATTCAAAACAGTGCAGCAAGGATTTTGTTGAGAGTTCGTAAATTTGAACATATTACGCCCATTCTCCATAACCTTCATTGGCTTCCTGTCACCTACAGAATTCAGTACAAAACTGCTCTCATTACACATCAATGCTTACACGGAACTTCACCAGATTATCTGAAGGATATTCTTATTCCATACTCATCCACCCGGTCGCTGCGGTCACAGAACAGTAATCTCCTTCACATTCCGAGAACCAAATTAAGGACCATGGGAGACCGGGCTTTCAGTGTGGCTGCCCCCCGCCTATGGAACTCTCTTCCTGACTGCCTGCGAGCTCCACAGTCACTGGTTGACTTTAAGAGCGGCTTGAAGACCTTTCTTTTCAACCGAGCCTACTCTGCCTCCTCATGATTCTATTTTTGATCTTAGTAGATGCTGTTATTGATTTTATTTGTTTTATCACTTGTTTTATTTGACCTTTAATTTTGTTGCACTTTGTAGCACTTTGAGATTTTCATTAATGAAAAGTGCGTTATAAATTAAATTCATTATTATTATTATTAAATTATTTTCTTGGGTGAAAGTCTTAAAGTGGTACTTGTTGCAATTTAAAACTTAGAAAATTCAACAAAAAATAACTCTTTTAGTTTCCTCAGCGCTGTTCATCTGGTTAGCAAACAAAAAAATCAGTTCTTTGACAGTATAACTTGAACAAATAGTTATTTATTTTATAATTTTATCCAGTAATTGTCAAACTTGGTTCTCAGCTTTAACTTTGTTGCGCACTGGAAGACCCAGTGACACTTTCCAGCACGTTCTGGGGGACCTGGTGGTGGTTGGGTTAAATGCAGAGGCCAATTTCGTCTGTCAAGTATGGGAAACATACACAGATGACAAAAATGTGACATTTATTTTATTTATTTATATACGTACAATCCCTCCAGCAACTTCTGGGTCTTCCCCAGTGCTCCTCCTCCGGATGATGGAGCTCCTCACCCTATTTCTAAGGCTAAGACCGTCCACCCAACGAATTAAGCCCATTTGGGCCACTTGTATTTTGGATCTTGTTCTTTGATCCAAACCTCATGACCATAGGTGAGGGTTGGAATGTAGACAGACCAGTTAACCGAGAGCTTTACCTTTCAACTCAGCTCCTTCTTCACCACAACTGACAGAAGCAACGCTCTCATTACTAAGGATGAAGCCCCAATCTGTCTACCCATTTCCAGTTCCATCCTACCATCACATGTGAACTCTCAGTCTCAGGAGGATCAACCCTCACAAAGCAACTGGACCGGACAACATGCTGCCTCCCCGAATTCCTCCCATGCCCGAGTTTTTGCTTCCGTAACCACCAAAGCTGCAGTCCTTCTTGCCACCCTGCACCTTTCAACTGCTTCAGGAGTCCTTCAAAACAACCAAGTCCTGAAGCCCTCCATCTTGACGGCCTCCATCACCACTGACAATTTGGGAAAATTAAAATTTTATTTACTGAAATAAAAATCATGGCTTCTCAGCTGTAATGAGAGAGAACGCTTTACACTGAAAACTAGTTCCCTCAACCTCGATGTTCCCATCAATGCAGGCCAGAACCAGATGCCTGGGTCTTCTGCAGATTTAAGCTGATGTATTTAAACTTTACCATTGCACCTTACTAAAAAGAAAAAAAGAAAAAACAACAACAAACAAACAAACAAAAAAGTATATATATACACACAGGTGTTAACGTTATAAGTTATGTATTGCAGACATCAGATTACTTTGTTTTCTCATTCTTAAAATATTTATTCTTGAAAATTTTAAATGATCATTTCTTATTTGACTTTATCTCTTGTTTAAAACCCAGAAGATGATGTGTCCAGATACGGTTCCATGAGGAATCCCAGGAGCATCACTCTCAGCACTTTATATGGGCCAGAACACATTCACTGTTCTGTTAAGCTGACTGCTGCAGAGGACAAAAGCTTTGAGTCTTTGATGACAACATCAGCAAGTCTGTGAAGTTCCGCAAGGCCTTTTTAGAGGCCAACAAATCATTTGAGGAAACTAAAAAAAACATGTATTTTCTGTGAAATGGCCATGTGAACCATGGGTGATGAGCAATTGATCAAAGTTGTTGAATAATATTGACTTCATTAAGCTTAAACATGCTTAAGAAAAGGTCAAATCTGCAAACCAGAAGCCAAAATTATGAAAATAGTAGCTAAAAGTGGCAAAACTAATTAAAAGTGGCACAATGAAAGGAAAAATATAGCTGAAGGTAGCAAAAAAGTGACAGGATGGAATAAAAGTGACTAATAAATATTTAACAGTAACAAAATGGCAGCTACAAATGGCAACACAGTAGCTAAAAAGAACAGAATTGTAGCTAAAATTTGCATAGTTGTAACTAAAACTGAAAATAGCTAGTTTAAAGTGGCAATTGCACGAACTGTTGCTAAGAATGAGTCAGAGTACTTTTATTAAAATTGCACAAGTTTGCACCAGTACAGCGTGAATATGTACGCACAGTCATCCTGAAGGGGACTACGTGTGTGAAGCTGCTGCTATCAGGACACCATATGAGACATCAAAAGATATATCACATTTTGTCTTTCAGTATGGCCTCTTCCATCCTTATCGGGATTAAGGTTATAGGTGTGAAAACAAGGAAAGAGCCATGAGGGTAGTAGCGTTGGTATTACAAAAAAGATATATCACATTTTGTCTTTCAGGACACCATATGAGACATCAAAAAACTCTACCAGCAAGCACACATTTAAGACAAATCACATTTGCATTTGAGGGCGAAGCAGTGAGACAAGTCCATGAGCTCCATTCAGATTAGCCAGAGTTCTGATGATGACGTGATCAGCCAGCCTTATCTGACTCAGAGGACACAGAATAGTTCTCCGGGGAGGGGGAGGGGGTGCGACAGAAGCTTCATTTCTTCAGTTGCTCCACTCCGGAGATTTTGTTGTCAGCCTGTCCCGGCTGACTCAGGGAGTCCGATTAGATTAGCATGATTTATCTTTAGGGTAGGCTCACAGTGTTCTTTCTGTGGCCTTGAAGTCCAGGTGGCTGTCTGGAATCCAATACACTCCAAATTATGGGAAACTTTTCACTGACCCGAACTATGAATCAACCTCCAGATGTGACCCTCCTGGGTGCTCCACACGAGTCCCGAACCTTACCGGTGGTCTGCGGTCCTCTGCCGCCTCCACTTTGCGGTTCAGCTCATAAAGCAGCTGGTTCATCGATGTCACAGCTCGGATCACAGACTCGGTCTGAGAAGGAAGCTTAGTCAGCGCGTTGATCGCCTCGGAAGTCTTCCTGATTTTCCGATAGAAGAGAACTCCACACAAGCCAAAAAGCAGAGCACCTGCTATCATAATTCCAATTATGAATATATCCTCCTCCATCCTCGACAGAAAGCACGTCCAGGCATAACATCTTCCATTCGCCCCAGGAATCCATGATATACCCGGTAGGATGCGACTGCAAAGGGCAAGCCGGTTCCCCAGGATGGGAACGCTTCGTAGAAATTTTTTTATCAATAGAGTTAACAGCCCACGAAACCAGATCCATCGAGAATTTACGTTCGAGCGAGCACTGAAAAAATAAAAACTGCAGACAAGACAAAGTGGCAAAGCAGGGAGAGGAAAACTCAGGAGGGAAGGTGGGAAGCTGCTGTTCCGTCCAGTGCCGGAAGTGAAATATTGTGCATCTGTATTTTTTAAAATTTATGTCCAATAAAATTGCAGCACAGAAAAGCCATAACAATAAACAATTACATTATATAAAAACAACTATTAAACTTTGCTTTTTGTTTCTGCCTACCGTAATTTCTGGTGGAAATACATTTCATTAAAAATATTAAACATACAACCTTATCAACATTTTCAAATTGTGTAATAATATTATGATCATAGTTATATTAGTTGCAGTGACAACCATAAAATAATCTTGACATAAATATGGTTTCACATTACTTACCTTGTTTCTAAAACCTGAATGGGAGTCTCCCCAAATTCACTACTTCTCAGACCTTCCCCAAAGTCGTCGTCTCTGCATAAAACCATATAATGTATTTCAAACAATAATCAGATATTCTTTTCAACACATTTATCACACAATGGAAGTCTTTTATATGCCACGTTTCATATGCTGTCACTTCCAACTTACCTTATTATTCTAAATTATCTTTGTAGAATGATTCATACATAATATTCTATCAAACCAAACATCTAATAAATCTCCATGAGTTCTGCTGAGGTTAAATAAACACAGAGTGCGTGCCAATATAAGCTTTCAATATAATTTCCTTAATGATCAGAGGATGATCCACCAATAAACTATAAGACACCATACCATACATAATTTATCAGGGCTATTTCAAAATTTATAGACACACTATACTCCTAAAATGCCACACTGATGTTTTCATTTATAGTAATATTATTTTCAGACAGAATGTGAAACATTACACAATTTAGTTCCAGAATGTCATGATTTTAACTGAATTATCGTATCAATTCAGATTGTGCAAATGGCCACATCTGCTGAGACGTAAAATTGTTATAACTATCTCCATTACACTAAAGCTAATCATCAACATTAGGGCTGGACGATATGGCCAAAATTTTTATCACGGTATAGTTCTTAATTTCGGTCGATATCGATAATAATTCGATATCGATATAAACAATATAAAAGCCTAAAATAATCTATAAACTATACAAATAAATTGATGTTCACCTTGTATTTGTATTTAGCCTCCAAAAAGATGGAAATCACCATCAAATAAACATAAAATTCTCAACCCAATAATTCTGTCGGGTCATGGACAGTTTTTTTATAGAAACGTTTCACCCTCCATCCTCCATCCAGTTTCCAGATGACCCAACTGAGAATTATTGGATTTGGTACCTGGATTATTGAGCATGAACTTTCTTGGCATAAAATTCTCAACTGTGTCAATATTAATAGTTTTAACTTTAAACAAGAACTTTAAAATTTACAGCATTGAAATTCATAGTTAATTAAATAAAACTTTTGGGTGTCGTTATTGATGAGAAGCTGACATGGAAATCTCATGGAAATTACTTAAGAATAAAAATAACAAAATCAATTACATTATTGTATAAAGTAAAATAGTTTTTGAATGACAAAGTTTTGAATATATTGTATAATGTAATGATTGTTCCATATTTAATCTGTTGTATTGAAGTTTGGGGAAAAGCATGCAAAACTTTTACAAATCCTATTTTTATTTTACTAAAAAGAGCTGTAAGAATTATTATTAGGAAGTGCTATGGTCACCCAACAAATATATTATTTCATCAATTGAAATTATTAAAATGTTATGATTTGGTTGAACATAGTATTTTACAAGTCATGTATAAAACTAAAAAAAATATTACCCCCAAATATTCAATTACATTTTGTTTAAAAAGTTATTAAACCCTGAAGGGAATGTAAATGTTTGTAAAATCTTCATTTAGAACTAGTGTGAAGGAGCTGAGTTGTAAATCAGGAAACAGGATTGTGTTGACTTGATATCATCATAAACATTTATAAAACTATATGTTTTAAAAGATGATTAAATCAAAGTTGTTGGGAAGGTGTGGTGCAGGTGAAGTGAAGGTTGTTGTTTGTAGTTATTTTGTATTTTTTAAACAAGGGGCAGATATTATAACACTATTTTCGTCTTTCTGCACCTTTTCATTCAGTGTTTTTCTTTCTTTTTATTCTGATGAATCTGTTTTATTTTCAATAAAAAAAACATGTCGCGCTGGGGCTGTTTGTTTACGTCGTAGTTTCAGGGAAACGTTGGCTCAAACTTTATTCTTCATCTTCTGACTCTCATCATATTCTATCGAGTGGAAACTCTTCAGATTAAACAAGTAGATGTTTCCACAGCTAGTTAGAACGACTCTCCGTCACGTTTTGAAAAATAAAGAAACCGAGTAGGACTCGCTGCAGAAGAAGCCTGCAGTTTAACAAAACCGAACTACGTCCACACCGACGAATTAGTCTTTCCTCTCATCAGTGATGTCGTCTGCTTTCTCTTCGCTTGTGAAACTTTGTTCGGTCACATTCTGACGGTCATGAGCACTCGTTTTGAAGCGAAAACAACACGCTTTGGAGACTAGCTTAGCTTTTAGCCTGCTACCGCTAACATTTGCTGCTGGAGTGAGCGCTGCGTAACAACGACGTCACCACGCACGTTTTGTGTCACAGCCTTTTCTGTCCGGCTTCAACCCGAACAGAAAGAGAAAAACGTCAGTGAAAAGTTGTAAAATCCTATCGAAATATCGAAAATATGCTTAAAGTGTATCTTTCACTTTAAACACATGTTGTTGCCTTTTCAACCTAACATGTCTAAAACTCCAATTTTCATCAAAAATACGGATCATATCTCAAAATAAAATGTGCTACTACTACCTTTTTTGTCTTCCCTCGCTACTCTGTCTAAAAATAGTGCTCTCAGCGGTAAACCGGAAGTGACATCACAGGAGGGGAACGTTTGTGCTTTAGCTAAGAAAGATATGGGATTGCACCAGGAGGAGGCGACAGATTACAAAGTTGTTTTGACATAAGTATGTCATCTCTGACTATTACATCAAATATCTAGCCAAATAACTTCTAGATATATACTACCTAAAGCAAAAAATGGTTTATATTTACATATAGCCTAAATATAGAGATACAGCATTAATTACACCACTGATGGATTTAACTACTTTAGCCTTAGCTCCCTAAACAATTACTTTTTCCATCCTAAACCACTCAGTGGACACTTTTTCTGCTTTCAGAGTTAATTATACAGGGCTTTTTTACTAAACGATTGCCTGTATAGCACATTTGAGATGAAATTCGATTTTTTTATTCATTTTTGAAGACATGCAACAAGGTCGCGCTAGCATAAAATTAGCATCGTTTTTACTTCCATCTAAAGTCATTCATATCTCCTAAAACCACTCAATGTATATTTCTCCTGCTTTCAGAGTGTAATTATACATGAGTTTTCTACTAAACGATTGCTTGTATAGCACATTTGAGATGAAATTCGATTTTTTATTCATTTTTGAAGACATGCAACAAGGTCGCGCTAGCATAAAATTAGCATCGTTTTTACTTCCATCTAAAGTCATTCATATCTCCTAAAACCACTCAATGTATATTTCTCCTGCTTTCAGAGTGTAATTATACATGAGTTTTCTACTAAACGATTGCCTGTATAGCACATTTGAGATGAAATTCGATTTTTTATTCATTTTTGAAGACATGCAACAAGGTCGAGCTAGCATAAAATTAGCATCGTTTTTCTCTTCCATCTAACGTCGTTCATATCTCATAAACCACTCATTGTATATTTCTCCTGCTTTCAGAGTGTAATTATACATGAGTTTTCTACTAAACGATTGCCTGTATAGCACATTTGAGATGAAATTCGATTTTTTATTCATTTTTGAAGACATGCAACAAGGTCGCGCTAGCATAAAATTAGCATCGTTTTTACTTCCATCTAAAGTCATTCATATCTCCTAAAACCACTCAATGTATATTTCTCCTGCTTTCAGAGTGTAATTATACATGAGTTTTCTACTAAACGATTGCCTGTATAGCACATTTGAGATGAAATTCGATTTTTTATTCATTTTTGAAGACATGCAACAAGGTCGAGCTAGCATAAAATTAGCATCGTTTTTCTCTTCCATCTAACGTCGTTCATATCTCATAAACCACTCATTGTATATTTCTCCTGCTTTCAGAGTGTAATTATACATGAGTTTTCTACTAAACGATTGCCTGTATAGCACATTTGAGATGAAATTCGATTTTTTATTCATTTTTGAAGACATGCAACAAGGTCGCGCTAGCATAAAATTAGCATCGTTTTTACTTCCATCTAAAGTCATTCATATCTCCTAAAACCACTCAATGTATATTTCTCCTGCTTTCAGAGTGTAATTATACATGAGTTTTCTACTAAACGATTGCCTGTATAGCACATTTGAGATGAAATTCGATTTTTTATTAATTTTTGAAGACAAAAAGGACCTTTATCACTTCAATGCAACTCAATACAAAACAACAACTTCCGACTATGACGCCCCCTCTACTTTCGTCACTGTCACGTGACTCCAAAACCGCGCGTTTTTTTTAGGCTCAGTTTTTTTTCCCCTGATTTGTGTCTGTAAGGTTATTGGTATTCATTTGGAAAGCAGGGAGGATTATCAAAATTACTTATTACCTCTAAATATTATGTTTCTGCCCAAAAAACTAGCATGAAACATACACTTTAAACTTCATATCATCGTTATTGAATAAAGGTATATTGCGATATTTATCGTTATTGAATTATCGTCCAGCACTAATCAACATACATGTCAACTTGTACGGATTGTCCGTAAATTATAAGGATTTTACGTCATTTTGCATGTACAGTATACAGACATATAGAGCAATCTGACTGATTTTTTCATGTCTTACAGATTTTTTCTAAACCTAATTTTTCAATTTATCTAACATATCAGAGCCTGTAGGATGATTTAAAAAAACAATAAATAGCATCAAACAGCCATCTTCCAACCTGTTCTGCCGCTAGAAGTAAGATTTGAACTTTTTACGCTCTCCTTTCCTCCTGCTTCACAGCAGGAGCTTTCATGTCCGCAGCCGGACATGTAATGTACGTATCGAAACAATACTGAGGTTGAATGAGTTAGCTGCTACCATTAGCATTTATCATCACGTCAGCTCTAGGCCGGAAAACGGTGTTAGCCTATTGTACATAATATCAACATGGCATTTGTGCTATCACATGTGATACTGTAACCTTCGTTATCTTTACTGTTTAGTTTTAATAATAAATGATTCAAGCAAAGACACTTACCGTACTTGTCAAGCAGGAATGTTGCTAACTCTGTATCGCTTTGCAATCCTTTGAGCACCAGAAGCTCTCGCCACCTCTGAAAAGCACCTCCGATGTTTATTCGATTCCGTGCTCGATCTGTTTCTTTTTTTCTTTCATTTCTTCCTGGGTCTTCTTCTGTTTACCTGTGTTGGGTTTCCAAACCTGCGCTAATCAAGGAATTGGAAGTTTTAGTGGAACCTTTGTTCCCGGAAAAGTTATAGATTGATCCTCCGCCATATTGACACACCTACTGTTTGAACGAGAATGTGCGCGGAAGCGCGCAGCGGGCTGGGACAGGCGGGGGAAGCTCGTTCATGAACCAAACTTTGTTTTTATTGGCTGGTTAACGGCGGGTCACTGTGGGTTTATAGAAATGCTTGTAGTACCTCCGGAAGACGTCAGAGGACTATTTTTTCCAGAAATTACCTGTATAACATCAGTCTGTCAGGAGATAGTGACAGAGTGAAGAAATATGTTAAAAATATATTTTTAGAAAACTTAGACTTCCTTACAGAAACTGCAGACTGCAGCTTTAAATGTTTAGTGGGACTGGTTTCACTAGTAGCACCCATCTGACCCGCAATAGGGGCTCTATCTAGTTTAAAGGCTGTTTGATTGTTCTGTTTATCCCAAAGTAACTGTTTCTCTTTTAACTGTTTCCTCGTATCAGCAACTAGGGATGGATTTGGGTCATTGGAGCACACTGAGACAATATGACCATCCTCGCCACATTGAAAACAGTTCCAAGGTCTCGGCCTGCCCTTTGCAGTCTGAGCTGTCACAGTTTGTTCAGGTACTTTAGGCTTAGGTTGTGTCTTAGTTTTAGGTGCGCTAGCACTTTTCTTAGTGGGTTTCTGTGATTTTAGTCTAGCCAGATGGCTCTGAAGCTCAGTAATTTGTGCTTTCAATTCTATGACTAGATCATTTTGGAAAACCACAGGTTGAACTACTTTTTGAGGTTTCATTCTTGTCAGCTGACTCTGCAACTCAGCTAATTGGGTTTGCATGTCAGCAAGATTATCTTGCATTATGGGTTCAGAGAGGTCTGAGGTTACAGCGATAGCGTGGGAAGCTACTTTTGGTCTCGCAGCGGCAAAGTGTTTTTTCATTCTGCTCTCTTTTGTGATATGTTTATCCTTTTCAACTCAACTGTAGCAGTAGCTCAGTGAATGAAGGTGGTTTATCTTTTTTTCTTTTAAGCTGAAGCTCTGCTAGTAGGACATTATCCCAACACCCACGGCAGAACTGACGCAGAAGGTGTCGGTCTGCTTCACTAGCAATGCACCACCTCTGTTCAAAGCTTTAGAGAGAACTGTCTGCAAGTGATGAAGATAATGTGAACGCTTCTCGCCTGGGTCTTGGAGTGTGTTAAGGAATTTAGCAAAAAGCTCATCACCGTCTTCTACTGTACCAAAGGCTGAATTTAGCAATTCAAGGTAAGCTGATGGCAATGCTTTAGGGCCCAAGGGTTTCACCACATTGGCTGCAGGTGGCACAAGGCTGTCTAAAATCTTTTGCGAGCATTGCAGGTCGAACAAATCTGGATCTTGAAGTATGAGCTCAACACTGTCGCGCCATGTATCAAAATCAGCCTCATGACTAGGACAAGGTAGTTTGCCTGAAAACTGTCTCAGACGAAAAGAGGCACACACCTGTGAGACAGGGGCATCATTTCGGACTATATGCTCTACAATCACTTTTTGCACATCGGAGTGAGTGATAAAATCCTGTAGTAGCTTGGAGGGCCATTCAGATCGAGGCATGTTGATGGGGTCAGAATCAAAGTTGTGCAGAGTAGTTTTAGACTGTTTTACACGTTCACTTCCAAAAAGTTGGTCATTTCCTTGTGTTGGTCTGATAATTGGGTTCATTAGGTCACTTTGTGTCTTAAAAGTAGAACTCTCAAGTTCAGATGACTCAGAGATGCCAGTGACCGACTGAGAGCATCTGGACAGATGCTCATGTAGGACAGTTTCAAAAGATTTTCCACCTACCGTATTGGTCGGATTATAACACCCTCCTGTGTATAACACGCTTTGTCCAATTATTGTCAATATATTGGAAAAATCCGTAAATAACACGCTTCGGCGCATAACACGCATCTATTATGCGTCACCGCGACGCGTCAGCACCTCATTTGCCCTGCTTAAAATGGCTGCCACAGAAGCGAGCCAGCACGAAGGAATTTACAAGAAAACACGGTAAAAACTATTATTTCTTTGCTGACATTATAGCACAGGGGTTCCTGAGCTTAACCGTTCCTTAATCAATTCACAAAATGGTCTAATCTGCTAGATTTAAATTGTTTCGGTTTGACTTCTTCCAAAACACGTCTCGTGCGCTACTAAAATAAATTATAAATAATTTAATTTGATCTCAAATGTCTTATACAGGTCAACAGATTGTAAATTACACCCATATAATTACACTCTGCAAGCCTAAAAAATATCCGAGTGGTTTAAGAGCTGTTAGCTAAGTGCTAACAGTTAAAAGAGCGATTTTTTTAGCTCTAAATATCTTCTTCAGCTAACAACAGTTTGTAAATGACCACCAAATTACGCTCTGTAAGTTTCAAGAAAATCCGCGGTGTGGTTTATGAGTTATCTTGCTAAAAAAACAGCTAACCTCACAGCTATAGCAACTACATCCAGAGCAGGAGGCGGGCAGCGACAGAGTCAGTCCGACCAGAGGAGGCTTTTTTCAGACACATGAGCTAGAAACGGTCTGGAAGTGTCCCCCTAGCGGACAAAAGTGGTACTGCACCATTTTTTGCCCAAAATGAAAAACGGCGATATCAGAGCCAAAAATGGGTCTAAAAATATGGGAAAAAATCCATAAATAACACGCTTCAGCGTATAACACGCAGGACATTCAAATGAGTAAAAAAAACTGCGTGTTATACCCCGAAAAGTACGGTAATTTGGCAATCCCTGCCAGCTCACGGAGAAATCAGTGGCTGGCTCTTGTCTGTGACATCAGATACATACTCATTTGACAAGGTTCTGATATTATAAGTGGCTTTGTTTGGGCTCTCAAGGTAGTAAGGGTTCAAGTGCTGTCAAGGCAGCTCCACTCTCATACTCCACAATGGCATTTTTGTGGTAGGGAGACTGTGGATCATCTATTTCAAGAGTTCTCATAATTTCTTATATCTGTTAAAGAAATCTTATAAATTTTCATCAACCTCTGTGTCAGTAATGCCACTATCAATAACTGAGTTTGGAATGTTAAAATTTTCTTTGTCTACTATATCCATTTTGCTAAACTTGGCCTTTTTTATTTTTATTTTATTTATTTATTTATTTTTAGGTCTTGGTCAGAGATAAAGCTTAAGGTCTCTATTTACTGCTCCTAGCTAGCTCGCCACTTCTGTAACACTTTTGCTTTATGTTTACAGTAATTAGAATGCACACTAGGACCAGTGCTAAGTTCGACTATGGGAGCAGTAAAAGATGTAGGGTGTATTAATCAGAATCAGAATATTGACATTGCACCAAGGTACAACGGGAACATGTACGCACAGTCATCCGAAAGCTGGACTAAGTGTACGAAGCTACAGCTGATTATCAGCACGGCCATCTCATTCCTTATCAGAATAATAATCTTAGATATAAAAAAGGAGAAGAACCATGAGGGTAGATAGTGATATTACAAAAAATATCTTTCACATCTTGTCTATTAGGACACGATATGAGACATCAAAAACTCTACCAGCAAGCACAGTTAAGACAAATTACATATGCATTTGAGGTCCAGGCGGTGAGATTTAGTCCATGAGCCTTGTTCAGATCAGCCACAGTTCTGTGATGTTTCCAGCCAGCATTTCTGATAAGCGCTCACAGAAAGTTCTCCGGGGAGGGGGGGGTGCGATAGATGCAGTTGTTGTCCTCGGTTACTCATGACCCAGGAGAAATTTGATAGTCAGCCCATTTCCAAGGCTGTTTGGGGAGTCAGATTGAGATAAGCTTGATTGTTGATTTTCTTCAGGCAGACGGTTAACTTTTCCTGCAGCCTTTAGTGTCTAGCTGGACGATCCAAATCCAATATGGTTTAATTGTGGGAATCCTTCCACTGGTCCATGCTATGAATCCCCTTCCAGATTTATTCCACCAAGCTGACGAGTCCCAAAACCCGCGGGTGGCTTGTGATTCTCAGAAATCGCCTCCACCTTCCGGTTAAGCTCGCATAGCAGCTTGATTTATTGAGGTCATGGCATGGATCAAACTCACTCTGACTCGGAAGCTTAGACATGGCATTAATCGCCGCTGAAGTCTTCCTCAATTTCCGATAGAACAATGCTCCACAGATGCCGAACAGTAAAGCTCCTGCCACCATAAATCCAATTATACCTGCAAACTAGTCGCCTTTTGGCGAAAATCACCGTTTTCAAAGCAAAATATATAATTTACGTGATTCGTGTAGATACGATGAGTTTTTGTTTTCGGGGGTGGGGGGTCAGACCTGTGACAATTGGAATGCATCATTTCCCACTGACTGGATTTCAAGACATAGCAAGGCATCTTCTCGACAATAAAACATCTTTGTTTAGGCGTGTTTTAAATGTGACAGCGTTTCGTCACGCGGTTTTCTTAAGTATAGCCCCACCCCCTGCAGCTCCAGCCGTATAAATTCGCCTCGGTGGAGCCGTTCACTCGCGAATCGCAGATAGCATCAGATAGCAATAGCATAGATATTTTGTTCATTGTTAGCTAGCTAATCAATTATGCCTCGTTCGTGCATCTTCCCTGGATGTCGCAATGGTCAGGGCACCCGTACAAATCATAACATGTTTTTATACCGCGTGGTTTTATACCGAGTATCTGTAATGCCTGGATAGGTCAATGGATAAAGCGCTTGCCTTCCGTCCCAAACCCCACGGGTTCAAATCCCGCATGGTACAACTCTTTTTTTAAATTTTTTTTATTCATTCCAGATTAAAAACACACAAGAAAACTATTTACAAAAACAGCGTAACTCTTGGAAAAAGTAGCTGCTGTTACAGACAGAACTCGGATAAAAACAGAGCAGGTTTACTGGATCTCTGCTGCCTGCCTCCACACAGTCAGCTCAGGGCAGGGGCAGGACACGAGCGCAGCTGCGCTGAAACCACGCCCACGCACTGACACGCCCCCAGCGTTCCAGGGCAAGGCAAAATCATGTTTTTTCATGATTTTTGAGACTTAATTTTATAAGGTAAACAATGTTTTTAATCAGTCAGATTTAAATGGGTGATTAATAACACATATTTATGCCATGTGACAAACTAAAAACACACATTTAATTTCACTTTACACGGTCTTTAAGTTTTTAAATGCATCTGTTGACTCGGAGCAGTGCATTGTTAGCAAAATGTTCTGCTGTATTTGACTTGCTGCTGTTGTTGGTTGTTGATTTTTTGGTTGACACAATCTTTCCTATTTATGTCCTCATTAAATTAGGTTAGTAAATGACTTTTACCTGAAGCATGTTTAAAAAAAAACTTTCTGGGTGGGGGGGGGGATGTTGGCGCAACGTTTGTCACCTTTTTCATCCCTTCTGAGTTTGCAGGTATGAATTATGTAAACATCTTTGACATCCTCCACAGACAGGACTGACAGACACATGGTAAATGGAGCTTATTTATATAGCGCTTTCCAGCCCCTTAGGAGGGGCCCCAAAGCGCTTTACAATACCAACCATCCACCCATTCATACACACATTCATACACCGGTAGCGGCAGACTGCCATGCAAGGCGCTTTCCAGTCCTACCGGGAGCAACTCAGGGTTACGTGTCTTGCCCAGGGACACAACAACACATGGTGTGGGGAACCGTGATTCGAACCTCCAACCTTCCGATCGGGAGACGACTGCCATTACCACTACACCACGGCCGCGTAAATTGCAGTTGTGATCTACATAGAATCCCTCGAACACCCACACATGGACCCAGGGTCACCCTTTGGACACCCCTGGATGATGCACGTCCACACTTCAGAGTTCCACCTGTTTTAGGGTATTGAGAAATAAAGATCAATTTTTGACTTATTTGAAACGTCTCTGATTTGTTCATGTTTGTATTTTTTATGAATCTGAACAATGACCTGTGACCTCCAGCCCTTTTATTCTGTGTGCCAGGGAACACGAATATGACTCCTGTCTGCTGTGTTTCAGTGCGACCTGTTCATCCAGGAGGGTGCCAGATTAGGCAGGACCCCAGCTGAAGTGGCGTCCATGTGTGACATTACTTTCTCATGTGTCTCCGACCCCAAGGCAGCCAGAGATGTGAGTACCGTCTGCATCATCAGAACTGAGAGAAGTTGTCACTAGACTGACGCTCCTGTTTGTTCCTTTGCAGCTGGTGATGGGACCCAGTGGAGTTCTGCAGGGAATCAGACCAGGCAAATGCTATGTGGAGATGTCCACTGTAGATCCAGAGACCATCACAGAACTGTCACAAGTATGCACTAGCAGAGCCACAACTATAATCTAAATTCTTAACGGTGCAACCAAAAATGTGTTTACATTTTACTGAACACAACCCTAAAAATGTGTGTGTTTGTGTGTGTGTGTGTGTGTGTGTGTGTGTGTGTGTGTGCGTGTGCGTGTG
>JBBPBX010001953.1:31864-44358 GCA_038048925.1 Garcialebias charrua | reverse complement strand
TTTGCGAAAGTCAAAGCTTTTCCTTAGTTTAGACCAGTGGTTCTTAACCTTTTTTGAGCTACCGAACCCTCCAGTTTCATATGCCCACTCGCCGAACCTCTCTTTTTTAATATATAAAATATGATTTTTTTTTTCAAATTCTACAACATCACCTTGCTCAAAGAACAAAACCAACACAGTGCATGGACTCACAACAACTTTATTCTGGCCCAATAAGAGTACAAAAAAATATATTTTTGTACTATTTTTATCATTAAAAATGAAATAGGATTTTTCAGAACTTGAAATTAGATCTGCAACTATTTGAGCCAAGATGTCTTTACTCATGTGCTTTATTCTGTCGCTGATGGTGTCATTTGAAAGATGAATTTGGGGTAATTTATCTTCAGCTGTTTTTCCGAGTAGCAGATAAAAATTCAGCTGAAAAGTAGCTAAAATAGCAGAAAGAAGCATCACCAGAATGAAGTTGAGAGAACACGTTTTTGCTGAATTAGGCTGACATTTTTTTAAATAAGAGCATTAAATGTGGAATTAGCTTAAAAGCTAAAATTAGCATAGACACAGCTAAATAGTAGCAGAAAATGCAGAAATGCAGAAATACGCTATATATTACAAAGGAGGGGTTCATCATATCTGGCTCGTTTCACCTTGAATTCAGCAAGCGTTGTGTTCTTGTGTTCCCCGTCTATGCATCTTCATGAAGTATTCCTTTAGTTTTGCAAGACTGGAGTTGCTCAACTTCGCATTGCATATCATGCAGATCGGACGCCATCCCGTTCCGTGACACATGTTAATCCATGTTGGACATATTCGTCCAACCACTTTCTTTTTTTGCCCGACATATTTACCGTAGTTTGTAAACACACGGCGTACAACTACGACATGACAGCCATTGACTAATGCGCGCGTTATATTTCCGCATAAGCACTGAATCTGCAGCCGGCACCAGTGTTGCCAGATTGGGCGGTTCACCGCAATTTTCCTTCTGACTTTTGCGGGTAGAGAGTGCTTTGGGCGGGTGGGACTCTATCTGGCAACACCAGTCAAACAGGTGTTTACACAAGTGTGTCTTTACATCCGGGGCAGAGGCTCCACCGAACCCCTGAGACCGGCTCATCGAACCCCTGGGGTTCGATCGAACCCAGGTTAAGAACCAGTGGTTTAGACATTCCCAGGACAAATTGATAAGTTGGCCTGTTCCGAGGCCAGCTGGGGAGAGATTCAGATAACCACAATTGTTGATTTATTCAGGCGGTCTATTTTCCATCAGCAATGAGTCTGTACTGATACTTCCAAGGCCCGAAATGGACAGATTAGGGTGCATTCCACTGGTCCGTGCTTACGAGCCTCTTCAAGATGGTGTTTTCATGCTGACGAGTCCTAAAGCCTTAGGTGGCATGCTATTCAAATCACTTCCAACTTACGGTTTAGCTCATAAATCAGCTGATTTTGAGCCCTCCAGCACGAAGACAGCAGCTTGTCGAGGTCAAAATTAGTTGTGGCTGTCTTCTTTGTATGCTGATAAGCCAGGATCCAGACTATTCCAAACACAGGAAACCTGTTATCATAAATTCAATTATCAGCTATTTCAGCATTCTCGGTCGATAGCAGAGGTAGACACATCCCCCCAGAGATATACAGTATTCAGCTGCACGTCTCGTCCTAGCAGATGAGGGTTCTCCAGGACCCCATTGCATTGTTGAAATAATTTGTAATATACGTCGAAAGTCCAGTTGGTCAGATCCAAAACAGTAGTTTTCATTTCGGAAGATGTATAAAAAAAATAGGAGCTGCTCCGATACACAGATAGAGAGCAAAAAAGCAGGAGGAAAACAGGGAGTGGGAAGAAATGCGTGCACCTCGCTAGAGAGCTAGTGTCGTGAAGAAAAAAAATGGAATTAAAATTGAATTACAGAAATCAAAATGAAAGTAGTCAAACTGAATTTTCAACACAACGAAATACAATTTCAAACCATCAAATTCAGATCCAGTTTAGTGAAACTAATTTTCAAACCAAAGCATTTAATTTCAAATTACATGAATACAAATTCAGCCTGAGCAAATCAAATTCAGTTCTATTTCATATTAGCTACGCCCTTTAGAAACTGTCGCTTATTGGATAATCCCCTTGCGCAACAGCGCCCACTGAAAAACCTTTAGTCCACGCCCACCTGCTGTGTGGGCCCTCCCCATGTCTATATATTCCACTGACATGGAAGCAACTGCTTCTTTTATCATTCAGCCGTCGACTGAAAACCTACTCAAAAGAAAACCGATGAAGATGGCCAGAACCTGTCCAGCATGCAAGGTCGCCCTCATCCGGAGCTTCAACCTGCGAGGGGTGCCTGGGCCCCCAGCACGCCGAACTCGACAACCCTTGTCGGATTTGCCGCCTCCTGCTTGCCGGAGAGCGGGGGCGCCGGGCAGCCTTGTTTAAGGCTATCGGAAGCGACAAGTGGCAGGTGCAGGACGAGACGCCGCTAGACCAAGCCATCACCTATTTTAATGCTGGGGTTGAGCCGAATGGCTCACCTGACCGCGGGGATGGAGGCAGCACCCAAAGTGCTGCCCCATCCCTCCTTGAGAGTGTGGTGCTGGACGAGGAGTGTCAGAGCGTATGCTCTACGCCCCCTCTCCCGCCGAGGTCAACGACCACCACGCTCTCAGCCTTGGATGCCCTTCTTCAAGATCTGCCCACCATCATCTAGGAAGTGGCAGACACGAAAGGCCTGTTCGTCCCGATTCCTCCCCCGCCAAGATCGGATGATAATATTAATAATAATGAATTTAATTTATAACGCACTTTTCATTAATAAAGATCTGAAAGTGCTACAAAGTGCAACTAAAATCAATGATCAAATAAAACAAGTAATAAAATTAAGTAAAATCAATGATAAAACAACAAAAATCAATAATAAAATCAATTAAAAACAATGATAATAACTACTAAGATCAAAGATAAAATCATGTGGAGGCAGAGTAGGCTCGCTTAAAAAAAAAGATCTGGCAGGAAGGTTCTGTTCCATGTCGGCCCGGCGCCCTGACCTGGCCTCGTTTTCCAGCTGTGACGTCACACTGGAACGAGGCTGCAGCAACGCCCGCCAAAGTGAAAGCCCCAGCTTCAACTTTTGTTCCGATCACGAAGGTGGAGGGTTTTCACTGAACGGGGTTTCCTGTCAGTGCCCCCCCCCCCCTGGAGCAGAGCCTCACAGAGATGTTCGGGGCAAAGGCCGCCAGGATGGACCAGAAACCGGTTCCACCTGGGAGGCATGACCCGACCATTCTGTAGCTCTCCAACAGAGCTCATCAGTGCTCTGTTCAGGCTGCTGCGGCCAGCAATAACATTGCTCTCCTCGCCTTTCACATCTCCAAATGGTTGGAGGAGACGGACCTGCCTAAAGAAGCAAAGAGCTCGCTGTGTACAGCTGCAGACATGATCCTCAACCTCTGTGCTACATCCACGGTCTGCCTGTCACGAACTGCTGCATGGATGACCATGACCCAGCCCCCAACGTGGCTCCGGCACGCCCCATCGCTGCCTGACAAACTTCAGAAAGATCAGCTTGAAGGTCCGATAACGCCTGAGGCGCTTTTTGGGACAAGTCTCACAGCTCTGCTTGACAAATCGAAGAAGAAAGATGAGGTGTCTGAGACAGTTCGTAACCTGATGATGTCACATCAGCACTCCCGTCACTCCGACGGGTGGAGAAACCGACGCTCCCAGAGGCAGCAGTACCGGCGCTCCACAACTGCAGCGGCACCCCCCGTTCAGCTCCACCACTGGCCCCTCCCAACAGAGAGCAGCGGCACCCGACTCGTCATCCAGGTGCCGCCTTGTGCTTTCCGAGAAGCCGTCCACAGACGCAGAACTGGAGCTGCCAGCCACAGCACCAGCAGGGCCCACCACGCAGACGATAGCACAAGAAATGACTCGTTGCGGGAAGTGTATGTGATGTTGTTGATTGTTTTGAAATAAAACACCCACATCTCTCAAAGAGCAGTTCCTCACCTGTTTCGAGCCTGTCTGTTGGACCAAATGGCCCCTCAGCAGCTTTGACACACACACTTCCCACCAATGACAAGCTGGTCTCTGATAAACAGCTGTTTACGAGACGCCATAGCTTGAGAGCAACGTCACAAAGCACTCCTGCTTCACGCCTGATGAGCCTTGTGCTGCGCAGATTGAGCCAGGTAAAAAAAACCGTTCTCTGCCTCAAACAGAGCTACATCCCGCTGGTTCAGCTCCCAGGCTGCCCAGCAGGGTTAATCACCTCTCATTACAGCCTCTGTTTAAACAGTGCTTCACGTACATAAGTGACGCCGCCCATCTGCAGCTCGAGCATGTTTGTTGCAGCTCTGAACATAGCACGAAGGGACGTGTCACACAGAGCGAACGCGGGCCACTGCTTAAGCAGCATGCCACGTGCGGCAAAAACAACGCCTTGCCTCAGCGTTTGTTTACCTTCGCTGTGGACCCGCAGGCGGAGCGTAGTGCAGAGGCGGTCATGTAACGCGAGCCACTGCTTAAGCGGCGTATCGAGTGCAGCAAAAACAACACCTCGTCTCCGCGTTTGTTTACTTTTGCTGCGGACCCACAGACGGAACGCCACAGACGGAATGCAGCGCAGAGGCGGCAGCGTAACGCGAGCCGCCACTTAAGTGGAGTGCCTTGTGCGACGAAAACAACGTCTCACCTCAGAGTTTGCTTTCTTTTGCTACGGACCCGCAGACGTAACGCAGCACTGAGATGGCCACTCAGCCCTTTTTGGGCGGGCCCCCCGTGGGTCACTCATGTGACGGAGGAAGGGACCTTGGAGTGGTTGACGTCCATGAAGCGCACGGCACATCACGAGCATGCACGGCCGCTCTCTGAGCGGCATGCACAATGGCAGAAAATGTATGTACTCGACAAATGGATGAACGCGCTCATAGGCAAAGGCTATGCGCTACAATTTTCAGCAAAACCACCTCCATTCAGANGTCTATCACAGAAGACTGGATTCTTGTAAAGAAGAAAAATATATATACGGTATATAATTTTGCCAATTTAAAAAAAAACTAAAACAATGAACTGTGCTATGTGATTTTTTTTAAATTGTGGAGTCATTGAAAAGATACAGTAAGATAGAACTGTATTAATCCCACAGCATATTGTCATATTATCTGTTCTTACTTTGAAGAAATCAAGCATAAAGTTAAAGTATAATTTACTCTATGTATTAGTACAAGTATTCACATATATGCAAAGGAAATGACAGGAAAACTGCTAAAACTTGTCATTTTTTTAAACTTAAAATTCAGTTTTATGTTAGTTTTGGTCAAAGCTTGAAAGAGCCGCAGCAGGGAAGGACCAAAGAGCCGCATGTGGCTCCAGAGCCGCAGGTTGCAGACCCCTGAGCATCTTGAGTTATCACTCCTCAAACAGAAATATGTTTGTTGCTTAACTTTAGCCATTTCGTGTGTGAATAATTTAAATAATATGCCCACTGTCTGTATGCAACTCAGACTTTACAAGTGAGGGGAAATTCCAAAAGACAAAGTCCACACACTGCTGTTGTAAAACTGGACACTTGAACCGACACGACTCACTTAAAGAAGCCGTTTCCTGCCTGTAGCACAGGAAACGACCACGTCTTAAACTTATTGTGTGAACACGTTCAGGCAGGTTCAAACAGCCATTCTGGCTGGTATTTTTCTACAGGAAATAAACTTTATCCTCCTCTCTCTATACACACGATCAGAAGGTTCTGGCGTGGAGTTTCCCTGTCAGGCCTGTGTGTTCAGCCCAAGTGAACGGTGACGGCGCTCTCAGGTCACACACACACGAAGTAACCGAGCAGACACCTGGAACGATCCAACAAACAGCAGCTGCGGTCACCGTTCAGTGAAAACAGCGTTCGGTTGTTTCTCGTCAACAAATGTTTTTGAGATGAACGTCTTCAGCCGTGCTTCGCAGTGCTGGGTTTAAATTAAAACATGCAGGCTCTCCCAGTCTGTCTCAATCTGAAGGTTTCCTGAACTCGAGTGATCTTGTTTTGTTGGTACAGGGTTATGTTGCGTAACTTTGAAACGGTGACTCGTGCTTGTTATTTTTAGACAAAGGCACATTCTACGTTGAGAGTTTCACTTGGCTTTTGTGGGCAAGTTCTTCAGGATTCACAAATAAAAGCTGACATTTATAAGACACATGGGAAAGAAAAAAAAACGCATGCAGCTGCCAGTACACTGTAAAAGTGAAAGTACGACTGAGCTTTAGTATACTTTAGGGCCACGCTAAGGAAAAACATTTAAAAGCAATAAAATTACGAGAATAAAGTCGAGACTTTTTTTTTTTCAGCTCTCGTTTAATTTTTTTCCCAAGAGTCGGATCCACAACGCAAACTGTCAATCAATCCAGTAGGCGTGTCAGCAAATGACCAATCTGAAGCTAAACGAGTCGTAAAATTATCCGAACTCCGACACAGTTACCACATTTTAACTGGTAAAATGAAGAATGTTGAGCATCTTAAAGACCGTGTAAAGTGAATTTCAATATTTTCTTCAATAAACATTATAAATGTCATAATTGTAATCTTGTAAATGAGTAAAAAGTCTCAAAATTGTAGCTCAATTAATTTTGGAGTTATAGATCAAACTTTGTTTAAAGATATTTCTGTTTCAGGATTTTTTAGGCGTGGTTTAAATGTGACCGAGTTTCGTCACGCGGTCTAAAGCCCCACCCCCTGCAGCTCCAGCCGTATAAATTAGTTTTTCGCCTCGGTGGATCCGTTCACTCGCGAATCGCAGATAGCATCAGATAGCAATAGCATAGATATTTTGTTCATTGTTAGCTAGCTAATCAATTATGCCTCGTTCCTGCATCTTCCCTGGATGTCGCAATGGTCAGGGCACCCGCTACCGACCGTCTCCCTCCAGGACTCTCACTCCTTTTACGCATGGAGGACTGCAGCCGCTCCATTGACATTGAGACGCAGGAGGGAGTCAGAACAAACCCAGCGCGTGTTGCTGGAGCGACCACTGCCACCTGCACCTCTGCGCCCACCCCCGTGTGTGTGTGTGAGAGCGATCTGCGTGGAGCTGAAATCCTGCCACGCGCGCGTGAAACGCTGTGACTCCGCTGACACAGATCGGGTCGGACCGGGTGCAGCGAGTCCGCTGCTCATCTTCTAAAATAGCGCTTAAGCCCCCAATAGAGCTGCGCGTACTCCGTATACGCCTCTGTACGACGTACGTACGCTGTGGCAAATGCGTAGCCCCCACGCAGCCCCTCGGGCACAAACGCGCAAAGCTCTTTTTTTACGACCGCGTACGCTTGAGCGGTGTCTGACCATAAACTTCCCCGGCGCCGGACTGTTTTGTATGTTACACAAATGAATTAAATTCCCCTTCTTTATCGCTGATCAGGACTTTGTTTTTTTTGCCAAAAGTCAAGTAATCGCTTCTTCCTCCGTTCACTCGATGACTGAAATGAATGAATTAATAATAATAATAATAATAATTAATTCAATTTATAACGCACTTTTCATTACTGAAAATCTCAAAGTGCTACACATATATAATGAATGCTACACACATTCATAAACCGGTGGCGGCAGACTACCATGCAAGGTGCTTTCCAGTCCTACCGGGAGCAATTCAGGGTTAAGTGTCTTGCCCAAGGACACAACGACACATGGTGCGGGTCCCGAGAGTCGAACCGCCAACTTTCCGATCGGGAGACGACTGCCATTACCACTACACCACGACCGCCCTGGAATTCAGGTCCTACCTGGCTGCGTGAGGCTTTAAATATTCCCTGGTGGACTGTGGGCTGCAGGAAAAGCACTCCCTGTTATTATTTTTTATTTCTGAGAGAACTTTTTATAACATATAAAGTAGAAACACCGCAGCAGAACACCGCAACAGAACACGGCAGCGGGCTGCTCATGTTCTAGAGTTGAGCTGACGAGCTGTCAATCATTTCAGTAGGCGTGTCAGCAAGTGACCAATCAGCGACCTCAGTTTGTCCCCTCTGCGCGCAGCTGCAGAGGGGACAGCTGCAGATCTGCTCACATGACAACAAGGATTTGTAGCGAAAACGCGAGCATAAAAAAAAAAAGAGCTATAACAGCGAACGGGTGTGCACAGAATGCGCGCGTAGAGTGGCGTCGAGGTAGGACGCTCAGGTCTATTGGAGGCTTTATTATTAAACACAGAACAGCGGAGTTATGAATTATAGTTGTGTCCTCAACTTTAAAAACAAAACCAGAGTTGTTAGTGCACTAAAAACAGCGTAACTCTTGGAAAAATGAGCTGGTGTTACAGCCAGAACTCAGATAAAAACAGAGCAGGTTTACTGCTGCACCTGTCTGCCTCTCCACACACAGCTCAGCTCAGGGGGCAGGACAGGGGCGCAGTACTCCGCTGAAACCACGCCCACGCGCTGACACGCCCCCAGCGTTTCAGACCAGGGCACAATTATGTTTTTTCATGATTTTTGAGACTTAATTTTATAAGGTAAACAATGTTTTTAATCAGTCAGATTTATATGGGTGATTAATAACACATATTTATGCCGTGTGACAAACTCAAAACACAAATTTAATTTTACTTTACACGGTCTTTAAGTTATACTTTGGTGTTGGTTTTACAAATAATGAGATTGTTAATCTGTGAGCACATCAGCATCAGATTAATATCAGGACTTTGAACCTACGCTCTGATGGGCTGCAGCACAGCTCTGCAGGTACGGAGCATTGAGCTTCGGATTGGTCATTTGCTGACACGCCTACTGGATTGATTGACAGTCATGGATCCAGCTGGTGGAAAAAATAATAATAATAAACGAGAGCTGAAAAAAAATGTCTTGTACGACTTTATTCTCATCCTTCTATGGCTTTTAATTTATTTTTTCTTAGCGTGGCCCTAAAGCTCCGTCGTAGTTTAGGAATATATCAGCTAAAAAAACAATATATACAGGTAGTCCTCGACTTACAGCGGTCTCGACTTATGGCGATTCGGTGTTACGAACGCATCTCATTAATAAAAATATAAAATTACATTTGAAAATCTTATTTTATGTGTTTAAATGTTCTTGATTTCATGTGTACAGCACTTTGTTGCAGCTGTGGTTGTTTCAAATGGCTTTATAAATAAAGTATTATTATTATTTAGAAGCCGATTGACGCAGTTTCCGGCAGCGTCCGCCAGTTTTCGGTTAGCTCCGGCCTTGACAGCCGGCTTTGGAGGACCGTGTGTCCGATCAGATGTTGCCTCATACGGATAAATGAGCTGGAAACGCTCGGTGAACTCTGTGGACGTCTCAGGCCCGGAGCAGCAGCCGCCGATCGCTCCACATCCCACCACGCCGTCCCACCTGGCAGCCTCAGATGTTGGTGGGACCCGGAGCTAACATGCTAACGCCGGGGACACAGAGCCGACGGGCGGCGGAGAGGTCTGCTGCGGCCGGGAGCTCGCCTCGATGCTCCGCCTGGCAGCCTCATGGTACATCCAGACCGAACGCCTTTTCAACGGCAAAAAAGCTCGACACGCACGCAAGTGGACGCACTGGACCCAGTGGTGTCCAGACCAGAACGCAAAATTGCGGCGGCGTGGCGGCGGGGGAGGAGCTTACCGGTACACCGAGTTCCTCACTGCACTCCGCCAGGCAAGGAGCTTTTTATTTCTGTCTCTGTAGAGCAGACTTGACTGGTCGTGAAGGACTTGTCGCGAACACACAGCTACAATGAGTTTCTCTTCCATAGTACACGACTTCGCGGGTTTTTTCTGTGTCCCACAAACAATACGTCACATAGTTGCGCAATACCCGTCCCCTCGTTTCCGCGTCACATAGCGGACTCCCCCTTTCTCCTCCACCCGACTCTCCCTGATTGGTTGACACACGCGTTCACGAGTTTGAACGGCGAAATCTTCAGCATGGTCAATGCGTGCTTTGGAGGCTGACGCGGGTTCACGTGCACGGAAAACGCTTTCCAGCATGCTCAACACGCACGTGACGTGACGCCCGACGCCAAGACGCGCCTGGAGGCGCGTCCCCCATTGACTTTGCATGTAAACCGGACGCTCCTGCAGTTGAAAACGCGTTCGGTCTGGATTCACCATCAGATGTTGGAGGGACACTGAGCTAACATGTTAACGCGGAGAAACGGCTTCACCAGCTCCCAGTAAGTTATTAACTCTTTTTACCTTCATTACGGCTCCAAATGTATGGAGCCAACATGCAGTTACAAACAGTTTGGACCGCATGAAGCAGCTGGAAGCTGCAGAGCTCGGACGTGCAACGAGCTAACATGCTAACAGACATGCTAACAATTTTTTTCCTTCATTATGGCTCCAAAAGTACTGTATGTGTTTTTTGATAAATATGTAGGGTACTATGATAGGATAGGCGAAGTGCTTGGTAACTTGGTAACTGTACAGTATCGTGCATGTACGTGTATAAGTGGCGGCTCGTGTGTTTTCCGGCTTACGGCAATTTTCGACACGCGAACAGCCGTAGGAACGGAACTCGTTCGTAACTCGAGGACTACCTGTATATACTATACACACATTCTGAAGTGCCTACATCTGTTTTATCTTTCTCCTTTTTGTCCGTTTCACAGGAAACAACAGCAATTTCACACTTGCGTTTTATTTTGACATGAACACACGATGACACAAGTGCAGAGTTGGACGTTTGGCCAGTAGTGAGTGGTAGTTTGAAGGCCCGAGGGCGAAACTAAAGAACAAACACGGCCATAAATAGAAGGAGGGCTGGTTTCTGTTATTTAATAAGTGCATCGTTAAACGAGCGCGGTGAACAAACGTAAAAAGTCCCGTCCACACAACTTTTCTCATCACAAATGAGTCATGCTGCCAACAGCGTCTAGCAGGAAGTTATTTGGTTTAACCAAAAAGCAAGCACACAAAACAGACTGTATACCGTTCATCTGTCCATTTACTACGTTCTACAAGCAGCAGTTTATAGAGCTTCATGGCTCCCAGGTTCAACAGAGAAGTTCACGAGTTCTCTTTTCCGTTCTCTGCAGACTGGATCCCATTTCTGACTTTTTCAGATTAATGCTTGCAGCATTTAAAGGAACGTTTTAGCCAGGTGCACCAGCTCCTGGTTGGTTTAGCCTCGACCAGCAAGGCTTTTAGGTTAATAAAAAGAGGAGAAATGTGAAACTAGAATTACACAGTGCAAGCAGCTGGAGCCAAGTTGTTTGGGTTCCTTCAGTTTTTGGGAGATGATCCGTTCCCGTTTCTTCACGTGTGGAACTTTGACCCCAGTCGGACATTCAAAACTAAAGAGTTTCAAACGAAGAGAGGAGAGAGGCGTCGTTTGATCCCTCATAGCTCGTCCTCCGTCTTCACCTGCAACACGCCGTCCTGCGGTTCCGCTTGTGGATTCTGGTTCTCGTTGACCAGCATGTTAAACTGGATGTCGTTGAACTGGGAAAAGTCCTGTGGGTACGGGCCGAAGTTTGCGTTGTAGCTCACGTCCATGCTGGCAAAGGTGGCGTTTGTGTCCAGTCCCAGGTTGCACGGTAAGTTTGGGTCGGACAGAGCGTTTAAAAGTTCAGGGATCTCCAACAACTGATTGATGAGGAGCTCGTCTAAAGCGCTGGAGTCCTGGGGGTACTTGTCCATCTCCATCTGGGCGGGGTGCTGGTTCTCACCTGGTGGCGTGACGTTTGGAGTCGGGAAGAAACAGCTGCTCGGATCCAGTGGAGGCGTGGTCTCTGGAGAAGAAGAAACAGATTTAGTCAATAAAAATAAAGAGTTCATAACAGACCTGTCGTAAATGTAGTTTGGTACAAAGACTCCCCTCTTTGTCATATTGAAGATGATAATCAGATGTGGAACATCATATTAAAATAAAACATGTCATTGTGTGAATGCTATTCGTGATCCTGTTTATATTTAATATTATTCCGGGTTCTTTAAACTATTCTGTACCTTTTAAACATCTTTCTCATTCCACAATTTTTGTGCTATTTCAACAAAGCATGAATCAAAAAGTTCAGCTCTTTCAAGAGAAGTATGCTCTGACTTTGTGTGTTGGAGCAACTTTAGCTTTTTGAAATACAGTGTATTTAGCTTTTTCTGACTTTTTTTTTCTTCATAGAAAATTAATTGAGCTCATTTTACATCCTTCAAATCTTTAGATCTGTTTACAACATTTGTGTCACATTTTTTCAGCTTCTTTCAGCTTTCTTGTGCAAATTTAAACATTTTTCAGCTACTTTCAGCTGTTTTTTCAGCTGTTTTGTGATACTTTCCACTTTATTCTGCGAACCACAATGTTTTTGAGCTTCTTTTAACATCTTTCTACAAATTTCAGCTTATTTTGCTCCCTTCAGCTTATTTCTGTAAGTTTCAACTATTTCTGCTATTATAGCTACTATTTAGCTGTTGTTTTTCTTTTGCTAATTTTAGCTTTTTCAACTAATTCTACATGTTTTGCACTTATATAAATTTTTTCAGTCTAATTCAGCAAAAATGTGTTCTCG
>JBBPBX010001953.1:20612-31757 GCA_038048925.1 Garcialebias charrua | reverse complement strand
AGCTACTATTCAGCTATTTTTTAAAAATTTCCCCTTTTTTCAGATAATTTCCACTTTTTTTGTGTTAATTTCTGCTTCTTTAAGCCTAATTGAGCACAAATGCGCTCTCTACACTTCCTTAAGCTTATTTCTGCCTTTTAAGCAACTTTTTGCTAATTTCTACTTACTTACGCCGAATTCAGCAAATATGTGTTCTTTCTGGTTTCTTCTGATAACTTAGGTTTGGTCTTCAATTTCAGCTACATTTCAGCATGTTTTTATCTAATTTCAGCTGTTTTTCAATAAAACTTGAGCCCATGTGGAGTAAAAGTCACCTTTAGTCAAAGTCAAAGTCAACTTTATTGTCAGAACTGCAATATGTACAGGACATACACAGGATTGAAATTGCGTTTCCCTCAGTCCCATTTATTGTACCATTTATAGCATTTATTACTTCTTCATTCATGTTTCTGTGTATTCCCACAGTCTGTTGGGACAAAAATATCATACCACCACTATTCATCAAATGGAAGGTTGTGAATCATTTCTAAAAGCCTGACGTTGAAATCAAAGGTCAACACCGGCCTATATTCAAATACATACGGCTGAGTCACTGAGCAAATATGTAGCGCGTCTAAAAACATCTTTCATAGCTGCAACAGCAAGAAAACTATGTTTACCTACGTCTCTCAATAACTCACGTGCACAATGAGCAAGTCTGTCGAGTGGCACAGGCGTAAAAAAGGTAAACACAAAGCTATTGGACCAGCTGCTCGCTGTTACGGCTGAACAGATACACATNATGTTCGACTGAAAAGGAGCCGTTCAGTGTCTGGTAGCCATTATTAAGTGCTGTCTAAATAATGGCTACCAGACACTGAATTTTTTAGATACATTAAGTCACAACGTTGCTGACATTTAATAATGTTTATTTTCTCTTATGGTGTATTTAATGCTGCTGCTTAAGCAGATTTGTTCACTTTATCTGTTGTACTTTTAGCTAAAGCCAGCGGTGGGCAACATTTTTTTCCGGAGGGCCAAATCAAGGTATTTAAAGCAATCAAAATAGTAAATAGATTTCCTCTAATAGAATTGGGAACACTTACTGTATTTCAGGCTTTCTCTTTTTGTAGTGAAGTTAGCATGCTTGATAAAAATGTCTCCTCAACACTCTAGGAATATAAGACATATTCTTTGTAAACTGGCTCTTCAGACAATATGATTTTTTTTAGCTTAAATAAATAAAAAAATAAACACTGTACTGTATACTTAAAAAGGTTTTGACATTTCTTAATCCAAAAGTTTTTGATGTCCAAGATGTTTAATACAGACTTAAGTTTTATTGATAAAATGCTGGTTTTCATCAAATTATTTAAAAGTTTTATTTTTAATTAAGAATATTGAGGGCCGGACAGAGTTTGTCGAAGGGCCACTTTTGGTCCTCGGGCCGTATATTACACACCTTGGGGTGTCTATGAGTGCACACCTAATTCTCCAGCTCCCCGAGCGCCCTCTGGCTGCTCACTGCACCACCTGGGGTGGTTGGGTTAAATGCAGAGACGAATTTCGTCTGTGTATGGGAAACATACGCAGATGACAGACAAACACATTATTATTATTATTATTATATTGCCCACATCTGACTTAAGCTTTGCCAAGCAACAAAGTCTTCTCGTTTTATCATGTATGCTAGCTAGTCTTGTAGAAAAGTAATTACCGTAGGTACTGGACTTTGAAGTTAATTAAAGGGAATAAAAAATTAGGCCAGCTTTGTACTGTACTGTACAGTATATGGAATTGTGACATTAAATCTTTTAGATAAAAATACTTTAATTTACTTCACTGTTATCAAATTAACTATATTTGTTCAAAGTAAATGGTCTTAAATGTATTCAAAAAAGCCCCACTGTATGGCTGGATGTTGGAAAAATGAAGTGAATACATTTAAACCACGTGCCTTTTGTTAGTAGCATCATTCACATACTGTATCTGCAGAAAATAATTGCTAAACTCCTCTCTTCTGTTGTCACTTTGGTCAAAGATTCAAAGAGCCACTGCAGAGGAACCAAAGAGCCACAAGATGCAGACCCCTGAGCTCCACCACCAAGAACCAGTCCACAGAAACCCGCTTTAAAACAGCTGAACTATGATTTTCCATTCAAAGCTTTAGTTCACCTCTTATCATTAATGAATTAAATAAAAAAGTTACAACTGCTTAGATAACTGTGTGTTTTAGATAGTTTAATAAGATTTAGTTGTCTACTTTTGGCACTTACCGGTAATGTACTAAAGAAATGTAACAATGCACATGGAAATTGCTTTTACATTACTGCAGTAACATTTCATCGTCTTGTTGTATTTAAAGCTTAACTTTACAAAAAATAATAATAATAATAATGATAATAATAAAAAATATTGTAGCCAAATGAACTTTTCTCCTGGTAAACATAGTCAAAATAACCAAACAACATGTTTTAATAATAATAATAATGTCACATTTGTCATCTGTGTATGTTTCCATACAAGACAAAATTAGTCTCTGCATTTAACCCAACCACCACCAGGTGGGGCAGTGGGCAGCTATTGAAAGCGCCCGGGGGGCAATTGGGGATGAGGTGTGCCGCCCATAGACACCACAAGGTATGCCGTGACTGGGGTTCGAACCTGGGTCCTTCGGGTCCCAAGTCGGTTCCCCTGCCTCTGCACCATCTTGGCCCCCATCCATTTTATTCCAGTTTCACTGAGGATGTGGTTGTCTGAGTTTTCTAAAACTATGAGAAATAAACGTGGATTTTTAGTTTATTGTGAGCAGCCAATAAGATCCATTAACTGTGTACGAGAGTAAGAAAGATGCTGTTCTGGTAACGTGGTTCCAGTCAGGGCTGGTGGTAGACGTAAAGCCATAATGAGGCACAGCACAGCCTAAGAAGTCATTTTGTAAAATAGCCTGATTCACATAGGTACCGGTACTTTGCAAGTACTGTACTATATGTATCCTGTAACTACCGTATTTTATGGCTTATAAATAGCTCCGGAGTACAAGTCGCATCTGTCAAAAAAAGCCTAATGAAGAGGGGGAAAAAAACATGTAGCTTTGGCGGCGCAGCACCATCCATCCATTCATCCATCCATTCATCGCAGCCGGAGCCACGAGTTCTCCAGCATTCCTCCGTCTGCACCAGCTGAGTGAAGCGAGCACGCACAAGAGGACTCGCTGCTGCAGTTCTTCGAAATTTAAAGCATCAGTCAAAAATTGCGTTATGAATATGGAAAAAAAAAAGTAAACAAATTGCTTCGGCGTATGTCGCAGGACTGACAAATCTATGCAAAAACTGTGACTTATATGTGACTTATACACCGGAAAACATGGTACATTGTAATTACTATGCAAGTACCTCCTTAAGTAACTTGCAATTATTCTGTATGTTCCTCTTACCTACCTGTTCTTACACATATGTACGCTAGGCCAGTCGCAATAAATCTACAAATCAATTAATCGCATGATAAATGAAAATTATCAACCTCATTTTTATTTATCGGCTTTTTCATTTTTTCGTGTCTCTCTCTTTCTACTGAAGACACTGGATGACAAAAAGCTTAACTCCAGTGCTCTTCACTGACCCCTCCTTTTCTCTTTAAAATCTGTTTTAACTGTCGAAAATCGCATTTTTGGATCGTTAAAAGCAGCTAAGCTGAGAAGCTAAGCTACGAGCTAAGCTAACAGGCAGACCTTGGAGAAAAATCCTCCGTCTTGTCGAAGCTCCAAAATTTACGTTTGAAACCCGTGACTTCATGTAAAAAGTTGTTTTTCTCTGCAAAAAGAAGCTGAGAACTTGTTTAGTGGTTTTTTTATTAAAAGCTTTGTGTGAAAAATGCTATGCTAAAGCGCTCAAACCACACCGAGCATCCGCCATTTTGAGAACCGAAAAGAAGGAAAGAGAGACAGTTCATGTCACGTCAAGGGGCCTCTCTCCCATTTTTCTTAAAGAGACACGCTGCTCGCTCCCTCACTATCCATCCTTCAGTTAAAACAGTCTTATACTGCCATCCAGAGGTAAAAAAAGGTACTACACACAAAACAAATCAACCAAAATTTCTTCTTAAATTTCTTCTTTCAAACAAGATTATCGTTTATCGCAATAATTTCTGAGACAATTAATCGCCCTGCAAAAATTTGTTATTGTGACAGGCCTAATGTACACCCAAAGAACCTATAATTAACTACTTTCCCCCACCTGTGATTATCATATTAGTACTAAGTGCCTGTAAGTGTCTTGTATGTGTCCTCTAAGTACTCTTTAATTATCTTGTGTACCTTCTTAAGTACCTGTAATTATCCTCTCATTACCCCCTAAGTAACCTGCCATTACCTTATATGTGCCCCTTTAAGTAAAATGCAACTATTCTGTAAGTTTCCCCATAAATAACTTGTAAATACTGTATCACAATTGCCCTTGACATACTAAAGATCACGATCAAGGTTTCTTTATTGTCACTCATCATATGTGGTACATGTAGTGGAACATAATTGTGTACACAGGGTCCCAGTTACATCCAACAAAAGTATTAATTGTAAAAGAAAAACAGTAATAAGATCTAAGATATGAACTAAGAAATACGCTAAACTAATACACTTGACACGATAATAGTACAAAAACAATACTCCGAACAGTAGAAGCACAAACTTGTATATACACAGTACTGTACAGTACTGCTATAAGTATGCTGTAAGTATCTTTATGTATTTCTGTAAGGACCTATGTTTTTCTGTAATGCAGGGAAAACCAAATAAACTTGCACACACTGTTTGCCATTTATACATACATTCAATCCTAGATATGTACTTTTATCTTAATTCTGTGTATTAATACTGTGAGTTGCTGCCATGGAGGACGCCAAAATGAGTTTCGCTGTTTTGTGGTACTGCCTGTGGTTCTAGCATTGTTAGAAGACGTCTGCTCATCTTTTATGTAATGGAGGTTTTGTTATGACTGAAGCGCAGCAGTAAAAACTACACATCAAACTGAAAGCGTCTCACCTGTTTCGCAGGATTTGTCCGAGGTGCTGCTGTCTCTCTTTATTGTGGCTCTTTTTCGCTTCACCTCATACGGATCTGAAGGACAGACGTTCAGAAACACTCGGATTAATCGCCTGCAGCTGTAGAAGCAGCTTCCCCTGTTAAAGACTGTGACCAGCGCGCGGTCCTGACTGACCCTGGTTGTGTGGCAGGAACGTAAAGGGGACTGGCTCGCTCTCCATCTGGTCTGAGACGCGACGCAGGACCACCATGACCTCCACCTCCTCTGTGATGTCCTGGTCCTGGTAGGGCGGCGTTTTGAACACGATGGCTATCTGTCGATGAACGTCCGTCTGGGCAAACTCTCCGTTTGCTTTCCACATCCCTCGTCTGAACAGGATCTCGATGTCATCTGTGGGTTGGCGACAAACCAGAAGCTTACGCCACTCTTACTGGCTGACCTGCTTCCTGTCCACATCTTAGTGCAACAAAGTATCCAAATTACCACATTTGGCACATAACTTACAACTACTGGTTTATTGATAAACATATTTAATGCAAAAATACTTAAAAACAGTCAACACAGTCTGTATTAGTTCTACCAGCCTTCAAACCAGTAAAGCCTGTAAATGTTGCAGTTTTGATAGGCGTGTATTTTACGATTAAAACTTTAGTCACATGCACACACCTGAAAAACACTTGGCTTCATCTAGAAGTGGCGTCAGGTGAGAACTGAAAAATATGTTCTTTGTGACGAGCCGACTCAATAAAATAAAATAAAAACAAGTTTAAATAACTTTCGGATGATGTAAACGTTAAGTGTTTTATATCTGCAGGATATTGTTTGCTAGATCAGTGGTTCTCAAACTGGGGTCCTGAGTGCTTGGGGGTCCGCCCCTTTTAAAAAAAATTCTTTTTACAAGCATGTAGATGTATAACAACCCATTAAAATACACAAAAATGCAGGAAATCACATACAGTATACTGTAATTTCTAGACTATTGAGCGCACGCTAATTTAAAAAAAGAAATTAAAATGTTAGATAAATAAGCCGCACTTGTCTATAATTCATGGGTGTTCACATTGTAATGAGATATTTATACATCCATCTAACCATCCATCCATCCATCCATTGTCTTCCGCTTATCCGGGGTCGGGTCGCGGGGGTAGCAGCCTAAGTAGGGAGGCCCAGACTTCCCTCTCCCCAGCCACTTGGAGCAGCTCCTCTGGGGGAATCCCAAGGCGTTCCCAGGCCAGCCGAGAAACATAGTCCCTCCAGCGTGTCCTGGGTCTTCCTCTGGGTCTCCTCCCGGTGGGACATGCCCGGAACACCTCACCAGGGAGGCGTCCAGGAGGCATCCTAACCAGATGCCCGAGCCACCTCAACTGGCTCCTCTCGATGTGGAGAAGCAGCGGCTCTACTCCGAGTCCCTCCCGGATGACTGAGCTTCTCACCCTATCTCTAAGGGAGAGTCCAGACACCCTGCGGAGAAAACTCATTTCAGCCGCTTGTATCCGAGATCTCGTTCTTTCGGTCACAACCCAAAGCTCATGACCATAGATGAGGGTGGGAACGTAGATCGATCGGTAAATTGAGAGCTTTGCCTTTTGACTCAGCTCTCTCTTCACCACGACAGACCGGTACAGCGCCCGCTTCACTGCGGACGCTGCACCTATCCGCATGCCGTTGGTTCCAACTGTGACCAAGAGTCAACGGGAAGTGTTTTGCAATCTCTTACTCTTGTCATAAATGGGTTTGGAGACGACCGGGCTCAGAGAGTCGTTCCTGCCATCTTCCCACTCGAGCTCGCACTGAAAACACAGACGCACCGAGTTCATGTCGATGTCTTCGACCTGTACGACCGGTGTCAGAGCTTGGTCCGCATTGCCGGCAGTAAGTCAGGCTCGTTCCCAGTGAGAGTTGGACTCCGCCAAGGTTGCCCTTTGTCACCGATTCTGTTCATAACTTTTATGGACAGAATTTCTAGGCGCAGCCAAGGTGTTGAGAGGATCCGTTTTGGTGGCCTTAGAATCGCTTCTCTGTTTTTTGCAGATGATGTGGTCCTATTGGCTTCATCAGATCGTGATCTACAGCTTTCACTGGAGCGGTTTGCAGCCGAGTGTGATGCGGCCGGGATGAGGATCAGTTCCTCCAAATCCGAGGCCATGGTCTTGAGCCGGAAAAGGGTAGCATGCCCTCTCCGGGTCGGGGAGGAGGTCCTGCCCCAAGTGGAGGAGTTTAAGTATCTCGGGGTCTTGTTCACGAATGAGGGAAAACTGGAGCGTGAGATATTTATACAGATTTCTTTTTTTTTAAAAACTTTTAATTAAATATGTACCGGTAAGCGGTAACATGCACAAATGCAGTAAAAAAATAAAATAAATTCTGGACAGTGCCTGTAACACGGCTGATAAAAAAAATACAGTAGTCTACTAGGAAGTCATTGATCGCTACTTCCCCCCACCCAAAAGAGAAGTGTATTGGGCAGCTATGTGAGCGCCTGGGTGTGATGAAGCTAAATGTTTTGGTGGCATGAAGCTCGTTAGCCCAACAAAATAAATAAATAAATAAAATAAAACAAATTAGCCACAGCATCGTATAAGACGCGCTTTTCAAAGCATGTGAAAAAGTAGCGGCTTATAGTCAGGAAATTACGGTACTTTATTCAAAAAATTTCTGGGGGAGGCCGAAACTTTTCTCCTCTGTGAGGGATCCCTGAACCCAAAAAGTCTGAGAACCCCTGTGCTACATGACTTCCATTTCAAGTTGTCAGAGCAGTTTGTATATTCAGTGTGTACACAAGCTAATTAAAAAGACCTTTTAGTTCAAGTTCAAGAATCTTCATTATCCCTGAGGGGCGGTTTGTTTCACAGTCAGGCACACAAAACATCCATACTGAAGACACTGAGACATTAAAATAACAGCAACAGTACATGAAATCATCCCTGTTCATTGAGAAGCCTGATCACTACAGGGATGAAAGAGTTTTTCAGTCTGTTCATCCTACATCTGGACTGCAGATACCTGCGTCCAGATGGAAGCAACCTGAACTCACCATGGAGTGTGTGATCAGGATCTGCCAGAATAAGCCTGGCCTTGTGTTTTAAGCACCTCTACAAAAACTCTTACCTTTTTGCACTTTGTCACAGAGCATGTAGATCTCAGTCTTGCCCCTGCAGGACCCTCGGGACAAGTTCAAGTTGCAGATCTTCAGCTCTGATGTCGTCGTGGCCTCTTAAGAAAAACGACAAACGAGAGAGCGCGTGAGAAAAAGGAAGTTGATGAATAGCGTTGATGCACGCCGTTGGTTCCAGCTGTGACCAAGAGTGAACGGGAAGTGTTTTGCAATCTCTTACTCTTGTCATAAATGGGTTTGGAGACGACCGGGCTCAGAGAGTCGTTCCTGCCATCTTCCCACTCGAGCTCGCACTGAAAACACAGACGCACCGAGTTCATGTCGATGTCTTCGATGCCCTTAGTGAAACCAGCTGAGGGGGAGAGGAGGAGACGGCAGGCGGGGTGTCGGATCGATCAGTCTCAAATGCAACATTTGTTTTGTGTGTGTGTGTGTGTGTGTGTGTGTGTGTCCTGCTCACTGTGAAATGGGTCTATATTTTGACTTCTCCTCTTCTGAAGCGAGACGTCCAGCTCTTTCCTCCTCACACACTGAATGCCAAGGTTGGCAAAGCTGCAAGTCAAAAATAGACACGTTAAAAAAAAAAACACGTTTTCGTTAAACATTAGTTAAAAAGACAAAAATTAAACTATAATTCGTGTTTGATGGGGGTGATCACCTGTGACGCCGGTTTGTATGAGGGTTGAATGAAACCACACAGATGCCCGAATCAAGGGGGCAATCTTTACCCACAAGGCAGTGGGGGTGAGGCCGGTGTGGGAGGTCTTTGGTTACCAAGGAAACGGTGACGATGACCTTCTTTAGGCGATCAATGGGACCATGAATCTGTAAAAGTGAACAGGGCAAGGTGAAAGGCAGAAAATTAAGCTTTTTCTTTTTAAACGTACAGATCAATGTGAGAAACAGTAAACATTTAAAATAAAAATACAACCGTTCACAGCGGAACAGAGCTCAAATTGATCAACCGAGAAAGAAAACATGAAGCAGATCAACTCAAACGGTTGTTTATTTTAATAGTTTTTTTTAAAGCTTCCTTAGTTTTCTCTTTTTAATAGAAATCCAACATTTCATAACATATTGTTTTTAGCTCGGATCTTAATCTGTTGGTTCAGTTCTTCTTTTGAAATTAAAGAGGAACTAAACTCAAAAATAACTTTTTTTAGCTGATAAACTCCCTAGAATGTGTTTAAAAGGTTTTATAGCACTATGCCTGTGTTAATTTTCATGTATTTGTGCGTATTTGTTTAAATCGGCAATATTTGGTCTAAAAACGTGTTTACGGTAGTCCTATGGGTTGAACTGGTGAATTACACCTTAATTTTCTTATTTGTCCAAACGCTCATGTGTGACATCACAAAGGTGGTTCAATCAGAGCCAATCCCCTGCAGAGATGAGAAGGTCCGTGCTGCAGTTCATACCTTATATGGAAGTGGTACATTGCACTCCGTAAAAGTACTGCAAAGACGCATATTACAGTTTTCGGAATGGCAATAGTTATTTGTATATTTTAACTTATTTATGTTAGGAATACTTTTCACTACATCAAAACTATGTGGTTGTATTTTGTTTTCTTATATTGCGATGGACGATTAATGCATATAGGGCAATGGTGTAGCTCCCGGTCTGGCATCCAACAGACCCAGGTTCGAACCCCGGTTACAGAATATCTTGTGGTATTTTTTTAGGCCTTTTGTTTTGGATTGATCGGTGGGAATAGATAAATACATCTACATATTTATTCTTTGTTTTTGCTTGCTGTAAGTTGTTTGCTGGAGTTTTAGTTTGTTTTAGTTTGTGGATAGAGGGGGCGTGAACGCAGCTCACCCACCCACCTCCTCCCCTCCATGTCTCTCGACACTCCCATTTTCATGAGGGATTTTGAATCTGCTTTGGGGGCGGAGTTACCGTTTCACAGTGTGTTGAGGCCCTCTTTAAAAGTTTTTTACAGTCCTGTAGATAAAAAAAAAAACAAGTTTTACATTTTAATTTTGTTTTCCATTAAATGTATCATGGTTCAGTTTCTCCATTGACTCATACAAACGTTTAATGTAATAAATATTGTATTGCGTTGTTTTTTTAATTAATGCAATATGATTATTTTTACAATCAGTATATTTTGTGTTTTCTTTTATTGAAAAAATGCATCTAATATTGTAATGCACTGTATTTTATTTTGTAATATGTACTTGGGTAAATAGATTATTTCATAGTTCTAGAAAAACATTAAAATACATATTTTAAATAACAGATTAATAAGAGTTTGTAAATGCATTTAAGAATGTCATCTTTTGTTTTAAGAGTTAAAAAAAAAGAATATATCCGGGTTAATATATCCGGGTTAACAGGAAGTTCGAAAAAAAAGTGCAGGAGAGATGCGCAGGTAGCAGTGAGCGTCATGCACAGAGACCGCTAGGAGCAGAATTATTTTTTTTTTCTCTTCAGATTTTGTTATTATTATTTATCAGAATTAAATTGCCATAACAGAACTGTAACTAATTGTTTTTTTATTTTACCATTTTCACTTTGTTTTACCACCTTAAGCTAAACTATAAAACATTTTGGTGAACTTCAGTTTTTAAATGCACTGGGGAGGGTTAAGGGCACCCACACCAACCAAATCCTTTGTACTGCCCTGCCAGGCATCAGGATAGAAAAAATACATGACTAAGGAAGCAATTGAATGGAAATAACACAAATATTAAAAGATCACAACATTATATTAAAGTAAAGATAAAACGAGTGTATGAATGAGTGTTGTTGGATTTTACAGCTTTTAATATCTTTATACATCTTTTTGCAAGCTTTGAAATGCCACTGATAATGCATTTTATACAAGGTGTGTGCGTGCGTGTCTTCATTTAGTCTATTTACAGGCCCGTACTGTATTCACTTTAGAGTGTTCACTAATTACTTTCTTACATGCACTAATCTTAAGCTTATAAGTTCACACTATATAATGACAAGCTAATCAAACATTTGAGTGCACCATGACCCAGGTAAGATACTGTTGCA
>JBBPBX010001953.1:0-16233 GCA_038048925.1 Garcialebias charrua | reverse complement strand
CGTAGCAAGGATATTCTGAGGGGCAATCTTTTAAAACCCAGAGTGGACCAGTGAGGAGCAAGCTGTCGAGTAGCTCAACTGGTTAAACAACCTGCGGTTGGCGCAGAGATACTTTTCTCGAAGCTGGTTCGAATCTCACTCGGTACGGTTAAAACTTATTTTACGTTTGTCTTTTATTGGATAAAAAAAAAGAAGGAGTTTCACAAACTCCTTCCTTTTAATCTCAGTCCTCATTTTTTTATCCAATAAAAGACAAACGTAAAATAAGTTTTAACCGTACCGAGTGAGATTCGAACCAGCTTCGAGAAAAGTATCTCTGCACCAATCGCAGGTTGATTAACCAGTTGAGCTACTCGACAGCTTGCATTTTGTAGGTCCACTCTGGGTTTTAACAGATCGCCCCTTATAAGCTGATTTGTAATCAGTTCTTAACAAACAGTAAGCTCAGAAATACTAATATATATACATGTATTCAGATAAATAATATATTTTAGCGGCGTCCCTTCTCTTTCCACACACACCAAGCGGCACACAAGAACTTCCCACCCACTTCAAGAGAACGCCCCACCCACTTCAATGCCGGCAAACCTGAAGGCTAGACCGTCCCATTTCAGCAGTTTCGCTCAGCCCACCCGGTCTTGTGAGTGCGTGGCCTACTCGGCCCAGCTAGGCTGGGTCCTCATGAGGATGCAGCCCCTGAACTGAGACACAGCCATAGACAAGGATATCTCCGGTAGATTTTTGACTGGACCAATCAGAGAGCAGAAGGCGGAGTTTTGAACGACGTCGACTGACGTCGTCAGTTAAAATGGCTGCCGCCACGAAGGAATTTTCATCAAAACAAGGTAAAAAACTATTATTTCTTTGCTGAGAAAAATATATTTCTTAGCTGACGTTATATCAGAAGTGTTCCTGAGCAATCAGAGAACAGAAGGCGGAGTTTTGAACGACGTCGACTGACGTCGTCAGTTAAAATGGCTGCCGCCACGAAGGAATTTTCATGAAAACAAGGTAAAAAACTATTATTTCTTTGCTGAGAAAAAATATATTTCTTAGCTGACGTTATATCAGAAGTGTTCCTGAGCTTAACAGTTCCTAAATCAATTCACGAAATGGTCAAATCTGCTGGATTTAAATAGTTTCGGTTTGACATTTTCCAAACAGCCTCGGGTGCGCTACGAAAATAAATGATAAAAAAATCGAATTTTATCTCAAATGTTTCATCTAGGCCAACAGTCAGTAAATTAGAGACATATAATTACACACTGGTAGCAGAAAAAATATCCACCGAGTGGTTTCTGAGCTATTTATCTGAATAGCCTGGCCTCGCCAGGCTAAACTAACAAAACTCCGCCTTCCATTCTCTGATTGGTCCATTCAAAAATCTACCAGAGAAATCGTCTATGGGACAAGTCCCAGACCCTAGTACAAAGCGAAGTGAAGGACAAGGGTCTGGTTTTAACCAGGCTAAGAAAACACGGTAACAACAATTATTTCTTTGCTGAGAAAAAATATATTTCATAGCTGACGTTATAGCACAAGTTTTTCTGAGCTTGAGAGTTTCACGAAATGGTCAAATCTGCTGGATTAAAAAAAGTAGTTCGCCATTAGCACGTTAGCTTATTAGCATTAGCGTCCACTAGCGTTGCTAATACATAAGCGCTTTTGAAATTGCGGACCTAAATAAATTAATAAGTGCTTTAGAAATAGCGGAACTAATTTTTGGATTAGCGCTGCCCAGCACTGCACCTGAGTATAGGTCGCAGGCCATGAAAAAATGATAAAAAGGTGCGACCTATACTCCGAAAAATACGGTACTTTTCAAGCAAAGAGACTTCAGACAACAGAGAGAATGTTTTAGCTTCTCTCCATTGGCTCCCTGTTAAATTCAGAATTGAATTCAAAATCTTACTTCTCTAACCTACAAAGCCCTCAACAACCTAGCTCCATCTTATAGATCTTATTGTTCCATATTTTCCTGAGAGAGCACTTCGCTCTCAGACTGCAGGTTTACTTGTGGTTCCTAGAGTTTCAGTTCTCAGGCTCCTCTCTTGTGGAACCAACTTCCAGTTTCTGTCCGTGAGGCTGACACATTGTCCAGTTTGAAGACTGGGCTTGACTTTCCTGTTTGATAAATCCTATAGTTAGGGTTGGCTTGGTTTCATGAGCTATCCCTTAGTTATGCTGCTATAGACAGACTGCTGGATTAGAGTTGCACTCGGGTCCAAAAAATCCGACCCGGCCCCAGCCCACAGCCATAATCTCAGAATCTCACCCAATCTGACGAATTAACAGATTACAGGTCCAAACCCGAACACCCCCTTTGACTGCTTATACCACCAACTATTATTAACAACTGGCGGACACGGAGTTGAGGAGCCATCAAAGTGCATTAAATGCTTCCCCTGTATCTGCCTGCATTGAACCTGCTCTGACATGTCGGATATTTTGTGATCTCACCTGTTTGGGTCATCAGCCGCTCGCGTCTGCTGAGTGCAGTGGCTGAATGAACGCCCAATTGGGCTGGTGGGTCGCTGGCAGTAGTCCATCTGAAGCTTAACTGAACTTTTTATCCGGTCAGCGCGCGGTCAAATGGCCGCGTGTGGCTGGTGATTGCATGGCAAGCCATGTTGGCATATAACTGGATTGTCAGCCGCGCTCATCTTTGATGCAATAAAGAAGCCCAACACCAACCCGGCCCGCACATTATTATGGCCCGGTCCGAATCTGGGTCGGGCGAGACTATGGGTTCTAGGTTCGGGTTAGAAATGACAGCTCTAGGGCAGGATCCTGGGCAACGTGCATGCTCACAAGACAAGAACCTGACAAGTTGTTTAATGACATATAATATACCGGTACCCTGATGCATGCTCAATAATCCAGGTAGAAAAATCTAAAAAAGCTACGTCTGGTCCTCTGGACATTCAAAAACATTTTGAATGTCCAGAGGACCAGACTTAGCTTTTTTTAGACATAAAATATATTTTGCTAGCAAAGAATAGAGTCCTAACATTTATTAAACATTACAGCAAACCCTCGACCTACGTCACCTGCGACCTACGGCAACTCAGACTTACGATTTTATCATATTTAATAAAAATATGATTTAAAAAAATATATATACAGGTAGTCCCCGAATTACGAGCGCTCTGATCTACGAGGTTCCAGACTTACGAGCTGGCGAATTTTTGGAAAAAACGCAAAAAATACTGAGTTTTCATGTGTTTTTTCACAACAGTTAGTTAGATAAACATATAGACACACGTTTCCGATCATTTTTATGCACTCATAAGCAGTTTTTGGATGAAAATAGAGTGTTTGTAGTCGCGCTAGCGAAACCGTTCCAATTTACGAGCGAATTTCCGGATTTACGAGAGACATGGCGGCCGTTCCAAATTACGAGATTTCCGGTTTACGAGCGCCTCGTTGTAACGGATCTCGCTCGTAAATCGGGGACTACCTGTATATATATATTTTTTGTGTTTAAATGTTATTAATTTCATGTGTATAGCACTTTGTTGCAGCTGTGGTTGTTTTAAATGGCTTTATAAATAAAGTATAATTATTAATATTACGTTTTTATTACAATTTTATCGTATTTACGCAACTTCCGGTCGTTTCCGGTCGCCATTGCGGTCAATGGAGCTCCGCCATAGATGCTCCTGTCAGCTGGCTCTAGAGGACTGTGTGTCCGATCAGGGTTGCCTCATACGGATAAATTTGCTGGAAACACTCGGTCAACTCTGTGGACGTCTCAGGCCCGGAGAAGCAGCCGGCGATCGCTCCCACAACGCCGCCCGACATGCTAACGACAGCAGCTAACAGAGCAGCTAACACAGGCGAAGACACCGAGCCGACATGCCGCGGAGGGGCCATCTGCGGCCGGGAGCTCGCCGCAAATGTCCGCCTGGCAGTCGGGGGACACCGAGCTAACGCGGAGATACAAAGCCGACAGCCTTTTTGAATGAACTGACATGCTAACCATTGCTGCTAATGGCGGGGCCTAACCGTAGCTAACGCCGAGCTTGTTTTGGATGGAGGATTATCGCGGAGAAACGGCTTTCAGTAAGTTTTTTTTTTTCTGGCTCCAAATGTATGAAGTTAAGAAGCTAACAGTCATTCTTTTAAACAGTTTTGACCACGTGTGTGCGTGTGGAGCGTAAGGAAGCTGGGGGAGCTCGGACGGCTGATGCTAAAAGACGAAGGCAGGCTTTGACCAGCTCAAAGTAAGACATTATATTTTTTATTTATTGTACAGTACTGTATTCATTTACTGTACAGTTCTGTGCATGTTCATGGCCTAGTATGTCTGCTTGTTCAGTCTCATGCCATTAAATATGTGTGCGGCACTCCGTTAGCAGTATAGCCGCGACCTATGTCAGAAACGCGGACCTACGACAGGCAGGTCTTTTTAGTCCGCGAGGTACGACAACATCGACCTAAGTTCCAATCCCTGACGTAACTCGAGGGCTTCCTGTACTTCTGTATTTACAAGGTGAGAGTTCACTTGCTGTAGAGACCCCTGAAGGGAGTAGCTGAAAAGAAAAAAGAAAAGCATTTTGTATTCTCAGTCATACAACATTTATACTGCCTCAAGACATTTTGGCACACTGCATGGGCGGGGAATTGAACCCACAAACCTCCAGTTGGAAGGCAACCTCCAAATTCTGGGCCTAAGCTACTGCCAGTTAGCAATGCTAAACACGCTAACCAAGCTAAACTCTAACAAAAGAAGTTAAAGACAGTAACTCCACTTATTAACTACATACTAACTAGTTAACTCTCAATGTGGTAGCTGTACGAACCATTATAATAGTTAATAACTTAGATAACTATTATTATAGAATATGTAATAATTATTATATATATTAACTATTTGGGTCCTAGACTTCTTAACAAACAGACCACAGTCAGTGAGGATCCACAACTTCTCATCCTCCACCATAACCCTCAGCAATGGCTCCCCTCAGGGATGTGTGTTGAGCCCTCTCCTGTTCACTCTGCTCACATATAATTGTGCAGCTACCCATCCAGGCTGTCACATGTCAATGTAAAGTTTGCAGATGATACAGCTGTGGTGGGATGCATCACAAACAATGATGAGTCCAGCTACAGGCAGGAGGTGGAACACCTGGAGAGCTGGTGCAAAGAGAATAACCTTCACATCAATGTGAAGAAGACAAAGGAGATGATTGTGGACTTCAGAAGGAACAAACACACCCACACCCCACTGAACATAAGAGGATCTGCGGTGGAAGTGGTCTCCAGCTACAAGTACTTGGGTGTACACATGAATGATAACCTCAGCTGGAGCAACAACACCACCAGCCTGATCAAGAAAGGTCATCAGAGACTCTACTTCCTCAGACTGGTCTGAGCAGCCCAGTCCTCACCTCCTTCTACAGGTGTGCAGTGGAGAGCATCCTGTGCTCCAGCATCAACGTGTGGCATGGAGGCTGCACAGCTGCAGAAAGAAAAGCTTTGCAGAGAGTGGTGAAGGCTGCACAGAAGTCTGTTGGAGTCAGTCTCCCCACCATCACATCATGGGCGGCTGTGGCGTAGTGGTGATGGCAGTCGTCCCCCGATCGGAAGGTTGGAGGTTCGAATCCCGGTTCCCCACACCATGTGTCGTTGTGTCCCTGGGCAAGACACTTAACCCCGAGTTGCTCCCGGTAGGACTGGAAGGCGCCTTGCATGGCAGTCGCCGCTACCGGTGTATGAATGTGTGTATGAATGGGTGGATGGTTGGTATTGTAAAGCGCTTTGGGGCTCCTCACAGGGGGCTGGAAAGCGCTATATAAATAAGCTCCATTTACCATCACAGACATTTACACATCTAGATGGAGCAAGAGGGCCACCTGCTTCATGAAGGACCCCACTCACCCAACACACACACTTTTTGCCCTGCTCTCCTCAGGAAGAAGGTTAAGGAGCATTAAGTGTAGAACCACTAGACTGATGAACAGCTTCTACCCTGAGGCTGTTAGACTCATGAATATCTAACCAGAATAATCACTGTGAAGGATCACATCATGTTGCTGCTGATCTGTTTCATGTTGCTGCTGATCTGTTTCATGTTGCTGCTGATCTGTTTCATGTTGCTGCTGATCTGTTTCATGTCGCTGCTGATCTGTTTCATGTTGCTGTGTTCATGCGTGCTCATCTGCTCACACAGACTCATGTTTGTGCTGCTGTTCGGCGTATTATTTTTATGCTTATAGTGCTTAGTGTAGGGCTGGGCCATATCATATCGTTCCCGGTAATACCGATAAAAAAAGCTTGCCCGGGCAAAAAAGTTATATCATGATATGCTAATTTCATGACATAATACGTCAGGGTGCCCCGCCCCCTTAACAACAGAGCGCTTCAAATGACCAAACCGAACTGCGCACCTCCCCTCCACCTGTCTGCGCTGGTGTAAGTTAACGCTAGCTAAAATGCTAAAAACAAACAACGCGCGTCTCAGCTTCTCTCCCCCCTGCTCTAAACTGCAGGTACAGACAGCTCAAATGTCTCCCCCTCCCCCCCCACCCCGCTCTGTGCAGCCGGTGCTGCGTCTCCCTCGCTCTAAACTGTCGGTATAACACGCGCGGCTCAACTGTCTCTTGAGTTCCACAGTCGGTCCACAACTTGTTGTAGGTTACATTTATGATTAACAGATCTTAAGATTAATTTTATTTAGTTGTTTTAGGAAACTACACCTGCACTTTAGTTTTTGTGGTGGATTTTGTTGATCTATATTTTGTGCAGACTTTTTCAATCTAAATAACAGATCATTTTTATTTTTATACTTGGAGACTGAATACTTTACTAAATAAAGTAATTTCAGTAAAATTACCCCTTGTTGTTTTTAAAATTTTTATATAATACTGCAAAGCAACATGTTAAGTTAATTTTGTCAAATAAAAAAATTTGATTTCTGTTTTTTTCTTCTTCTTTTTTGTTATATCACGAAATTTATCGTTATCGTGATAATGCTCTGAAATATCACAATATAATTTTTGAGCCATATCGCCAACCCCTAGCTTAGTGTATATTAAGTTGATGTTTTTCTTAGTTCCTATCTTAGATATTATTACTGTTTTATCTAAAAAAGCTAAGTCTGGTCCTTTGGACATTCAAAAAAACAAAACAAAACAAAACAAAGCAAAAAAACTGTAGAAACATTTCGTCTTTCGTCCGAAAGACTTCCTCAGTCTGAGATGCTGTATTCCAGAGAACCAGACTTAGCTTTTTTTTTTTGGATTTTTCTACCTGGATTATTGAGCATGCATCAGGGTATTACTGTTTTACTTTTACATTTTATTGTTGGATGTAACTGGGACCCTGTGTACACAATTTCGTTCCACCACATGTACCACATGTGGAGCGAACGACAACAGTATCTGTAACTGTATCTATTTGAAAAAGCTCAAAATAAAAAAGAAGCTGATATTAGCCCTCTCTAGTTGTTTTATTTGTACAAACTCCTCTGTTCAATAACCCGTGAAACTGTCTATTACAGTGAAGTAAACATGAGGGAGACCATATAGTGTCTTTAAACACATATAGTGCCACCCAGATGTAACTAAAGGATTTTAACAGGGGTCAGTATTAAGCTGACCTCTTTATCCTTAATTAATCTACTTATTCTTCTTCCGGCACTCGGCAAGGCAGGTCGCATATCTTTCTGCTCTTCCCTCCCTAAGTTTTTCCTACTCCCTGCTTGCTTTTCGTCTCGTCTGCGACCCTTCAGCGCTCACTCGAACCAATATGGAATTAATAAATTGGGCTGTTTCTTCAATGGATAAGATTTTTTCCACGAAGCGGACCGTGCCAGGAGAAGCTGTCTGTCCCTCCGACACACACGCGGCTGGATACGTGCTGGACTCGTGGGGTCAGTGGCAGCCCATGTGTCTGACCGTCTTAAGTGTCGAGGACGTGGAGGATTTGTGGATTATTGGATTATTGGTAGCAACTGCTCTGTTTTTTGGCGTAAGCGGAGTTGTTTGTTACTGGAAACTGAGGGAGGCTTCGGCAGCTATCAGCGCGCTGTCGGCACTGCCTGATCAGCAAAATTCTCTGAACCGGGCCGTGAGCTCCTCATCCCAGCTGTTGTATGAGCTCAATCGCTCGCTTGGAGCGGTGGTGGATCACCGCGGACCTGCTGTGCGTTTTGGGACTTGTTTACAGCCACCCCGGATCAATCAAGGGACAGATGGGAGCTCATAGAGCGGAGAGGAGCGGAACCACATATTTGGATTTTTTTCGGCCATGAAACAGCACCACAGACTTGATGGCGGCAGTGGAAAAGAACACTGTGGTCTATTGGATAACAAACAAGAATATTATCTGGCTTCTGTACATGTCCTTGAAAAGTAGGCTGTCGGAAGCCATTCTCCTGGGAGCGAGGAGCTGAAGAAACCTGCTGCCCCCCCCCCCCCAGAGATTTCTGTGAAGCCTCAGATAACACCCAGCTGCACATCTGCTGAACTCTGTGTTTGTCTGAAATTACTCACAGACTTATCTCCTTGCCTGCCGTCTCTCCATTTGTTATTGTAACTAAATGTGCTTTTTGATATGGTTTTTACTGGATCACGCGGTGTCTTGAAGACAAAATGTGATTCATCTTTTTTTAATATCAATGCTGTAAAACCCCGTGTCTTTGCCTGTTTTCCTGCTTTTGACCTTCATCTGGGGACAGATGAGCGGCCGCGCTATAAGTATATCATGTGTTGATAAACATATCATGTGTTGATAAACATGTCATGTGCTTTGTTGAGCTGCAGCTTTTTTGCACTCATTCTCTCTCCTGGATGACTGTAACTACATATTTACGTTGTATTGGTGAAAATTGATGCAATGTCAATAAACCTTCTTATGTCTCTTATGTCTTATGTCTTATTCAGATTGAATAGTAATTTCATGGATTCTTTTCTTTTTCAGTTTACCCAATATTTCTGTGATCTTTATGATGGATAAATAAACAAGCCCATTAAGTGACAGAGACGTTAACTTAGTTGGTATGCCAAAGACACTACCATTTATTTAAGATAAATCACTAAATTAACACCATTACACTTGATTGACATGATTTCACTTTCTTTCAATTTAATACGTCAGCACAGTTAAATTTAACACAACAGACTTCAATACTGGATGTTAAACATATTTAGTCTGAGGGCTCTTTAGCTTAAAATAGTTTCCAGCTTAGAATTGAGGGAAAAAGATAGGAGGAAGATGGAGAGATGGTTTAAAGGAAATTATCGTGAGCATGATACCAAAAGTGACACTTCCATCCGACTTCTGCTAAAATCCAGGTACGTTTGTAAACAGCTCTTTACCTTTCGACGACGAGTCTGATAAAGAAATGACACCAGCCTTCAGATGCACAGAGTCCTTCAGTCCCAGCACGTCCAAAACTGGTTCTAGTTTACGTTTTCAACGTCTCCTGGGTTCCGCGTTGGTCATCAGAAAATGCGTCAGCTCCTGGCCTCTGACTTCAAGATAAACTTATTCCAGGAAGGAATAAACAAAGTTTTGAGCTTACGCTCGTTCGAAGTGGACTCATAACAGCATGTTATTTAGTCCTTAGCTGAATGACTGTCCTTGGCGGGTGACAGGCATTCATTCAGCTCTTTGGGACGTCTCCATGTCTTGAAGTTCCCAGAAACTCTTAGGAACTAACTCGTTCCTTCAAAACTCTGAAGCGTTCACGGAAGCAAACGCTTTTACTCCAAAAATGTTGAGATTAGAACACACTTTCCTCATTGGTCCGTGGGCCAAGAGGAGTGTGAAAACGTGAAGTGGAAACTCAAGGTTGACAGCAAGTCTGCTTAGATAACAAAGAGGAATGTTTTGGAAAAGTGTCTGAAAGAGAGGAGACATCTCGACGCTACCGAGAGTTTCAGCTGAACTCAACAAAAACAACTCCTGAGCAAGTCAATCTGACACCTCATTCAACTTTGTCATAGATATTTTGAGTAGACACTTTCATTTGGTCAAGCAACACAGTAATACTACATATTAAAAGAATAACAGCATATAACATATATCATGAAAATGACAAAAGTTATTCTTTTGATTACATTAGAATAAAATCAAAGATAGAAATAGTCTCTTTTGGTGACTATGTGACTAATTTGTAGTAAATGTCTTGCTTTACTGAGAGGTCAGTAAAGGTCATCTCTGGAACAGTTCAAAAGTACACAGGTGTATCAAAGTGGACACGGTCATGTCCACTACAACAGGTAAAGTTTACATTTTTTTAACCAGAAATTAGACTAAATGAATAAATAAAACCTATTACCGGTAATCACAGTTCTAAGATAGGAATCTGAAACGGTCTAAATCAGCACTGGCAGCTCAGAGCTCTACTAAAAGCTGTAAATCAGAGACAGCTCCAGCCTAAATGGTGCTTCAGCTCCTACACACTCTGTGTGATTTCAAAGAACAGACAACTTTTTTTACCGTCTCGTATCGATGCTTTTGATTAAAAACTCTTCTCAACAGATTATAAAGCATCATCTACAATCAGAGAAACTAAAAAAGGCCCAAAGGCAAAGACAAGAACCAGATGTTTGCCAGGTGTTGTAGTAACTGCAGTGAAACTAAACGGCCAGACTGGTTGTTGTTCCTCCTTCATCATGCGTGTGCTTTCCATCATGGCAGAGCCCAGAGCGCTCTTCAGCCCCTCCTCTTCCATCTGATTGTCTGATTTGTTCCGTTACGCCACAGACTCCATTCCCACTCCCACTTTCTTTTTGCTCCTTTTACTCTCTCCCTCTCTCTTCCTCCATTCTTTCTTCCTCGTTGAGCCCCCGATGGGTCTCAATGTAAGAGAAAACAGCACGTCAACTTTGATTTTAACAAAACAATCACAATCATACCTGCAGGGAACAAAGAGTTAAAGACGCCGACTCTTTTGTGAGCACTCAATGAGATTACAGAGTCGCTCCGGGTGTTCCGAGTGACGCCTCAGCATGAGGTCATCTTTTACAGCATCCCATCAGGCCGTATGGTGTCTGGTGTCAAAGTGTGTGTGCGAGCGTGCGCCTCCTCATCGTCAAGCACTGAACCCAAACAAACTTTGGTCAGAGCCAGCAGAGACGAAGAAACAGAAAGTCAGCTCAGCCCAACCGATGCGAGGAGAAAGAAGCGACCTTTAACCTCTGGTGGGTTTGGCTTGTAAACAGAAAGGACGGCGAACTGAAAGCAGGAGTCAGGTTACACTTTCTTGAGAATATCCTCCTCCTCCTCCTCTCTCAGCCTCCTCCCTCAGAGAAGCATGCTGGGTAAAAAAAAAAGCTATTTTTTTGTTTTAATTCAATAAAAAAGTGTATTTACACACACCTATATTAAAACTGGTCACCTGTTAAAAGGTAAAACGTGATTTGTGTTGCCCTTCGTTGCATCCCCGCCGTCTCATCAGATTACATCTGTCAGTGCTGCCTGTAAACCACGTGCCTTCTGCTCAGGGTCTGAGCTGCTGCTCTGAGAGACAACAAAACCTCCGGCCGCCTGCAGTCAAACGAGACGAACGCTTCAGCAGCAGCCGAATCCCAACACGAGCTCCGATAATGATCGTTTAGACATTTCTATTGCCAAAAAGTGTTTAGAAATACAACATTATTTAAAAATAACTGAACATTAATACAGCTCTAACGCAGCGTACTGTAAAACCTCACGTGATACTGTCAGCAAATCAGCGTTCAAGCATCAGCTGAAAACTGTGGTTGAAAATAGAGAAGCTGGGAAAAACCAAACACGTACAGCTGAACAGTAAAAAAAGCCCGAATTTCCTCAGTCGCCAGTTTCAGGGCTAACCACAAATTATTCACCGTATTTCTGCAGTTGAGTGACTTCATTTTATCTGACTTCTCCAAAACAATGCAGTTAAATTACCCGCTGAGACTAACAAAGTCACATCTCTGAGCAAACAAACATATAGTTAAAGTTAATAATTCATTTTAAGACGTTAACAATTTTTAAGAAATAATCAGAGGTCTCAAGAACAAGCAGCTACACATATCTTAAAGAGAACAACGTTACAAACTGTTTACCATATTTTTTGGACTATAAGGTGCAATATCAACGAACAGGTCTGTTTTCATACATAAGGTGCACGGATTATAATGTGCATTAAGTCAGGTAAGTTAAACTTTATTCAACTCATTCACAATAATCACATAAAATCGGTCTGAGGTCAGTAAGCACAACCTGAAATAATACATAAGGCGCACCTGGTTATAAGGCTCACTCTCAATTTTTGAGAAAATTTAAGGATTTTAAATGTGCCTTATAGTCCAAAAAATACTGTACATTTAAAACTAAATAAAACTGTGCACATACCAGTTTTATGAAGTCCCATTTCTATAAAATCTTACAAAGTAGTTAAATCTCACTTGAGTACACATACCTCATCTTGGTTTTTCCCATAAATGTTTTAAAGGACTCGATTTTTAAACCACATGTAGGTAAGTTTAGAATAAAATAAAAAATAACAGTGAACATGAAGGACATATATTAATGCAAATTAATTGCAAAATTATTTTACAAATTAGTAAGTAGCAACAAGAAACTTGTCTAAGATTTAAAAAAGGAGCATACACAGAGAGAAGCTGGTGGTAGCTCAAATAAAACATAAAGAGGAGATGATAAAAAGCAACGGCAGTAAACAAGTCCAAAATATCCAAACTGTTCAGCAGAAAAATCCCTAGGGGGTAAATAAAAAGGACCTAAATTGCAAATAAGCACAGAGAAACCAAAAAGAAAATAAAAAATGTCTGGAACACTTTAGTCCTTGAGTGCAAAAACAATATGGTTGTTGAGCAAACCAACGGGAGGTGTGTGTACACAAAGAAAACATGGCAGCCAATTCAAATAAGATGAAATGAAGCGACATTTACTGATGTGCAGCAAGACAAAGAAATGCTAAATAAACAGAGTAAAGATGACAGAGATTTGAATACAACAAAAAAGAAATAAAATGAAACCTAAACCAAGACCGTTCCTGAAGCCATGCACAAATTCTGCAGAGAAAGACGTATTTGGAGTCCTTGCTCTTAAGTTACATGTTTAATAAGCAACCAGGCATATTAGGTGATGTCAGACGATCCTGACTGTAAGGACAAACACAGAAGGACACAGCAACAAGCTTTTCAGAGAGCGGGAAAGTTTATGCAAACGTGTCTGAGTTGGAGTACGTCTGGCTGGGGCAACATGTCCCTGAAGTGTCTGCTGTAGAGCAAGTTGGGCTGAGACACCCCAACAGCCTGTTCAGTATGGTAATGTATGGAGATTCAAGCACAGGCACTTTTCCCCTCTTTCCCTCTGCTCCATCTTTAAGCCTCCAACATTAATTGGCATGGCAGGGGCGGCAGTACCTTGGTTGTAATCACTGTCCCTCTGAGAACCCCCTGGGAGCGATTGAAGGGGCGGGAAATAGAGGATGACTGAATGTTTGGTTTTAAAAGGCTTGTTCTCTGAATTACGTTCTCCAAGGAGGTTCAAGAAGAAGTAAAGACATTTGGAAAATGCTTCAGGATGAGAACAAATCAGTAACAAGATAAAAGCAACTGGAAAATTGTGGTAATCATTACATGAACTTATTTGAGGTGGGTCTTTTGGGGCCAAGATGGATGTGTTGTGCAGGAGACAATTATGCAGTGAAGAAATGAGGATGAATGGCTTTCTATGGAAGGCCAAGAGTCTGCTATGGTCCAGGAAAGTGTGATTAATTAGATAAAGGCTCATCTATAGGTCTACGGTAAATGTGTTTCTGAGTTGATGACCATTTGTTTTCCAGGAAAATGCAAGTGTGATTTGAACCAGATGTCCTAACAGGAGACGCGTTCAATTTCATTTCTATATTTAGGTTTGCTACTCTGTTTGGGTCAACTTGAACCTGAAAAAAAAATGCCTGCATAAGTGTGTGTGTGAGGAAGTTGTGAAGAAGCAAACATGTGTGACGCAGGTTTTGTAGCGTTATGCATGCCCTAATTTGCTCATCAACTCCAAAATTAGATATTTGGGAAAATAATGAGGTATTGCAGAAAGTTAGGACTTTTGATTATGCTGAAGAAGGGAGAAACAATAAAACTTAGGCCCGAACAGGATAACAAAATGTTGCTGGAAGTTTAGGTTGCACGTATCTTGATGTCATTCAGGGTATTTTGTTTCTCTGAACAGCTGATCAAAACAAAACACTACTGCAGCAACTGACTACACAAAGCATAACATACATTTTTAAAATACACCCCCCACACACACACACACACACCCACACCCACACAGATGTTGTGATAAGTGTTAAAATATCCATATTACGACAATCCCAACATTTCAACACTCGTTTCTTTCTGTTGAGCAGCTTTGTGCCTCGGTCTACCACTGGAGGCCGATACGTATTTTCATCCTCATCACCAGTGCTGGGCAACGCTAATCCAAAAATTAGTTCCGCTATTTCAAAAGCACTTATTAATTTATTTAGGTCCGCAATTTCAAAAGCGCTTATGTATTAGCAAAGCTAGCGGAAGCTAAATGCTAACGCGCTAACGTGCAAATGGCGAACTACTTTTTTTAATCCAGCAGATTTGACCATTTCGTGAAACGGTCAAGCTCAGAAAAACCTTGTGCTATAAAGTCAGCTAAGAAATATATTTTTTCTCAGCAAAGAAATAATTGTTTTTACCGTGTTTTGTTGTAAAGTCCTTTGCTTCTGTGGTCGCCACCATTTTGAACAGGGCAAATGGCGAACTACTTTTTTAAATCCAGCAGATTTGACCATTTCGTGAAACGGTTAAGCTCAGAAAAACCTTGTGCTATAAAGTCAGCTAAGAAATATATTTTTTCTCAGCAAAGAAATAATTGTTTTTACCGTGTTTTGTTGTAAAGTCCTTTGCTTCTGTGGTCGCCGCCATTTTGAACAGGGCAAATGAGGCGCTGACGCGTCGCGTAGGCCGCTGAGAAACATCCATAAGTTCACCCTCCATGTTAAAAACTCTTCGTCTGACTCTTCGAAAACAAGCAATAAGGCTGCAGAGTAACACACTGGCTGCTAACTGCTATAGAGAGAGCGCTCTCTCTAGCCAAGAGACTGAGGGGGACGCTTTTTTGTCACGGACCACATCCGGCGCTGACAGGATATGGTCTGTGAGCAGTCGTCCGGTTGATTTAAGAGCCCGTAAATAAGTTTTTTTTGTTTTTACTGATAGATAATTAGTTATTAGCGGTACTGCATTTGAAATAAAAATAGCGCAAATCCGCTTATGAATTATAAAAGTTAGTCAATCTAACTAAGTCGATCCCACACACCAGGGGCGGAGTGGGACAACTTTTCAGCCCGGGAGTTTAATGGCCAAGAGTGGCCCATTTTTTCACATTTTAAAAATATTTGGCAAAAATGTAGCCTATAATATTTTTTTAATTGCAATACAATCAACAACTTTTTTTTGGTTATAATTTTTAGTTACATTTTGTTACAATTCAGCAAATCAGGTGGGAAAAAAACTAAATTAGTTGACTTAAAAAACAGAAAATGATAAGTCAATTCTTTGTTGCTCTTTCCATATCAGACTCAAAGATAACTGAAAAACTCAAAACGTAATTTTGTTGGCTTGAACGTTGGCCAGCTGTCATGAGAAGTTTGCACTAAATACAGTGACAAAAAGATAAACCATAAAACTATTTTACATTCAAAATATTAAATTTGAGGCCAGATAAAATGTCAATGAGACCAGATTTGGCCCATGGGCCTCGAGTTTGACATGTGATCTACAGCATCAGTAAGCGCCTAAGAAGTGCACTAGTTTCTGCCACCATATGTGTTACTTTGTCAATGGACATAAGAAGTTCTTTCTCTGTGGACATCAGCATAAATGCCTCCAAATGCTCCTGGTTAAGTGTGCTTCATAGTCTATTCTTGATGAACTTGAGAGTAGAGAAGCTTTCACATGCAACATGAGACAACAAATATTTGTATGCCAGCCCTATATAGGCATCTGTGAAAAGGTTATACTGTGTCAATATAAGGTAAACACAGATAACACAGTTTCTGCAAGAAGAACAAGCCCTGCTTTCAAGTTCAATCTCTGGTTCAACCCTGTTCCATCTCAGTACCATCTTGACAGTGGACTCTTCCAGAGGGGACTTTTTCAGCCTATCCCAAGACTGGACAGCTCTGTGTGTGTAAAGTACTCACTGTGGCTCTCTCATCAAATCTAAGCAGATTTTTGCTTGTTGCTTGAAGTGCTG